>OVAF01000455.1:0-40450 GCA_900406245.1 Odontarrhena argentea | reverse complement strand
TCCAGAACAACTATGTCTGAGTCATACACAGTGTGATTTCAGGACAACTCCTTCAGCGAATACGCCGACCGATGCTGCTCGGCGGAAGCGAACGCGGCCTCGATTACCCGATTCCTCTCCCAGTATGTTCCATTTGCTTTGATTGTTTGTTCGTAAGAGCTTCATTTGTTTTCTTCTGTTCGGTACTTATATTGCGCCTCCTATTGTTCACAGAAAATATAGCGGTTCCTTTGGACGACTCGGACTCAGAAGGTATACATTAGGAGTTTTTTATGTTCTTTCCTTTTTCCAAAAGTGGTCTCAGGCATGTCTCATATGTTCCCTGTTAGGCGCTTCGGTAATGTGTATTTCACTTGCTGTAGGTGGATGTAGTCGGGTTCCAAGCAAGTCTTCTTTCGATGGTATTCATAATTGTTCTCAAATTTATGTCTTATTCCTGTTGTAATTCGCTACGCATATAAGTTGTACTGTACTTTTATATGTAATCCTTATGCTTTACACATTTAACCAGGATGCGAATTGAATACAAATATGGCTCTGTTGCCTGAGCGATTATTCGCTACTGATTGTTACCCTAGTGATGGAAGGGTGAATGCATACTCCAAACTTCAGTACCTTATTGACATTGTAGATATCTTGCATGGGACTCCAGAGTTTGAGACTATCATGAGCTCACAGTTTGGTTCACTATTTAGACTACCTATCAGTCATTGTTCTCTGTCTGGTAAATTAGTCCACAACATTCTGTGTCGACAGTTGGTTTGTGGGAATGCAGATGACGCATGGTTTACCCTTGGTGGTCAGCCTTTCCGTTTCTCTATTACAGAGTTTGCAAATGTTACTGGTCTCAGATGTGGTCGCTACCCGCAACGGTCACTTGTTGAAAAGTCGCAGACGCCTTTGTCTCCTTCTGATGATTACTGGTACACGCTGATTGGTCCATCACTAGATGTCACGATTGCTGATATTGTTTCACTCTTGAAGGCAGAAAGTGATATGCCTGGGTGGTGGCGACTGCAACTTGTTCTTGTCGTTCTTGTAGATGGTGTCCTCTTATGTCATACAAAGCCTGTCTGCCCCTCCTTACAGGTTGTAGAGATGGTCAAAGATGTTCCTTTCTTCCTTCGGTATCCTTGGGGTCGGCGGTCTTTCTTTTTAACCCTGCGTATGCTGAAAGTTGGACCCAAAGTTCAGAACCCAACAACTCTTATGAAGAAGCTCAAGCGTTCATCTGTTGCTCTTCATGGATTTCCCCTAGCCATTCAACTACTGCTTTTTAAATCTATGCCGCTTCTTCTACAATTCATGCCCGTGCCCATGTTCCTGACACTTTTTTATCTCGGTCTCTGTCAACCCTGCCGAAGCTGCAGACATTTCACACGGGAAATATCCTACTAGTTGAGAATAATCCTCAGGTAAGTCATTCTCTGTGGTTTTGTTCTTTGTTTGGTTATTTTTTTTCCCTGTTTTCTCTCGCTCATTCTTAATTTCCTTGCTTACTTCATCTATTTAGCTAACTGTTACCCCCTTCATTGCCCAAGTTACTGGTCACTCTCAGCATCCTCCTTTACATTCTGTTTCATCCGATGTTCGTGTCCGTCACATACACACCCTACTTCGAAGTGGGTATGCGTTTTCCAAAAGTGATTGGCGTGGTGGTGATTCCTCTTTGGAACCGTTGTGTATATGTTCCAGCCATAAGGATGGACGGTGCAGTTGTTCCACACTTTTCCCACCTTCTGCTAGCCATGTCAACCATCAACTCAATTCTGCTGGATCTCCTTTACATCCATGTGCCAACTGTACTCTACTCAAAGATGTTGTATTTGGCTTCCTAAATTCTGATACTATATTCAATGACTCTGTTCGTGCTTTCATTCGTAAAGAGTTTGATACCCTACAGGCTGAGCTTCTATCTAATGTCAAGCCCCCTTCATGTGCTCAACATGTTTCGGGATATGCGAATGTCTCTTCTTCCAGTCTAAATGAACACAGCCCAAACAACTCTACTGTGCGTAACCCCTGTCCCTACTTTTCTGATGCCATGTATACTTGGTTATAATTTTGTGTTTTTTCCTTTCTAGTTTGTCTTTCCCTGCTATGTTTCATGATATACATTTCATTTTTCACAATATTCTCTGTTTTTTATGTTAGGTCCGTATACCTCTCAGTGCAGACTCTCCATCTTGTTCCTTGCAGTTCGTACACCCATCTCAGGAAGGCTCCCCTTCGTCGCCTCCACCTGGTGGTGTTCCCCCAAATGCAACATCCCGCACATGACAGCGGCGAGTCCTGCTCGCCATACGCGTTCTCGTTGCACTGAACCACAACTAAGTGTTCCCACTGTTGTTACTCGATCTCGATTTAAACGTGGATCTGTGGTTTCATCCTCCATTTCCCCTAATCTTGTTGTCGATAAAGAATCTCAACCAAAGCGATCCAAGATATCTATAGATCATTCCCTTGACAGTTCGTCTGTTTTCTCTCCATTTCTTGTTAGTGACGCTCATGTTCTGCGTGACTTCCTCAATAAACTCCATTCCTATGACAAAAGGTGTCTTCCCTTTGCGTATTTCATCCTCTTTACCTTATTCATTTACATTACTATTATATTACCATTTCCCTTTTATTAATTTTGTGGTTCATTTTGTGGACATTATTCCCGAGCAGTTCATACATGTTGATGGGCATGAGTACTCTAATTCCTTCTTCTTGGATATGGCAGCACCACAGCATTGGCTCAGCAACTTGGTATTCTTTCAATCTATATTCTTCTACTGTACTACCATGACACCAACTTCATTATTTCATGCCTAACTACTACTTTTATATCCAACACTTAGACATAATGATCCGCGCTTTCTGGATCGATCGTGGGGCTTCACTCCATCCAAAGCATATAACAATCACTGATTGTTTGTTTACCCGATATCTTGTGGACAACTACAAAGCTTTCTCCAGATCGCCTTCCCCACAGTTTCCGTGGCCCTCCATTTTACGCGATTACGTTCTTGGATATGTACCACACTCCAGTTCTCTTGCTCCTTGGCTGCATGACACTCATACTATATATGCCCCCATGAACTAGGGATTGAAGCACTGGGTTAGCTTAGTTATCAATCTTAAGTCCTGGCACATCGAGATTCTTGATCCACTATTTTCTGCCACACCTGCCCGCAAAGTTCCTGCTTTGATGTCCCCGGTTGTTCAAATGCTGCCTCATCTACTCAAATCTGTTTGTTCAGCCACTGACATGCCATCTCTACGTGATTCAGAGTTCACCTTTACTCGCGTTCGAGGATTTTCCCAAAATGTTTGCACTGGGGATTGTGGTGTCCTAGCTATTAAATTTATAGAACTCCATTCCCATGGCCTTCCACTATGCGGTATAAGCGATGATATGGTTGACCAGATGCGGTTGGAGTACGCTCTAAAAGCTTACTCCTATTTTGTTCGTCCTGCTAATTAAATTATGTTGTAAAGCAGAAATTATTTCAGTTTTCTTTGTGCTTCACTCTCTGATGTAACATGCTCTCCGATCCAAGTACATTGATCAATTTTCTTGTTTTCCTTCCTGTTTCTATCATCTTTTCTTGTGTACACTGGTTTTTTCGATATATGATTTCTGTATACATGATGTTTGCAGAACACCACCACCCGTACCTATACATATGGGATACATATGGGATTCTTTATCATCCCATCATGTACTATTTTTAGTCTGATACTATCTACTTGATACATTTCCGAGTTCTGTTATACGGTTCAGGGTATACGGTTCACTGTTTACAATTCATAGTTTACGGTTTTGTTCGGTTCTTCGTTTATGGGGTATGGTTTATGTTTTAGGTTTACTGGTTCATGGATCTAATTTATGGTATAGGGTTTAGGGTTTCGGGTTTAGGGTTTAGAGTTTCGGCTCCATCTTTTCTGTTTTACTTTATATAGTATAGGTTTTATGTTTTATGGTTTAGGTGTTATGGTTTATGGTTTAAGGTTTATGGTTTAGGGTTTAGGGTTCTTTGCTTACGGTTTAGGGTTTAAAATTTATGGGTTATGTGGGTAACAATTTCCAGATTTAGTGTTTAGGTTTTAGTTACTTGGGGTTCTCGTTCTTTGTTTCCGATTTTGGGTTTAGGGTTTAGGGTTTAGGGTTTCTAATTTACTGGTTTAGGGTTTATCGTTTGTAATTTCTGGGTTTTCAAAATACTACTTTTTGGATTTAGTGTTTAGGTTTTATGTTTTAGGGTTTATGGTTCTTTGTTTACGGTTTAGGGTTTAGCTATTGTAATTTACATTTGAGGGTTGAGGGTTTCTACGTCACCGGTTAGGGTTTATAATTTACGGGTTTAGGGTTTAGGGTTTTGGGGTTTTAGGGTTTATAATTTATGGGTTTAGGGTTTACTGTCTAGCGTGTATGGTCTATTGTTTAGGGTTTAGGGTTTAGGATCTAGGGTATATTGTTTATGGTTTACGGTTTATAATTTCTTGGTTTAGGGTTTAGGGTTTATGGTTTACAATTTACATGTTTAGGGTTTACTGTCTAGGGTTTAGGGTCTACGGTTTAGGGTTTATAATTACGGGTTTAAGGTTAAGGGTTTACGATCTAGGGTATACTGTTTAGGATTTATGGTTACTAATTTACGTGTTTAGGTTTTAGGGTTTAGGATCTAGGGTATATTATTTAGGGTTCACGGTTAATAATTTTCGGGTTTAGGGTTTAGGGTTTAGTTTCTAGGGTTTACGGTCTAGGGTTTAGGGTTTTAAGGTTTTAGGGTTTATAACTTACGGGTTTAGGGTTTACGGTTTAGGATCTCGGGTATACTGTTTAGGGTTTAGGGTTTACGGTTTAGGGTTTAGGGTTAAGGGTCTAGGGTTTAGTGTTTTAGGGGTTTAAGGTTTATGGTTTAGGGTTTAGGATCTATGGTATACAGTTTAGGGTTTAGGGTTTAGGTTTTTAGGGTTTATAATTTACGGGTTTAGGGTTTACGGTTTAGGGTTTAGGGTTCAGGGTCTAGGGTTTAGTGTTTTAGGGTTTAGGGTTTAGGGTTTAGGATCTACGGTATATTGTTTAGGGTTTAGGGTTTAGGATCTAGGGTATACTTTTTAGGGTTTAGGGTTTAGGGTTTAGGATCTACGGTATACTGTTTAGGTTTCCAATTTACGGGTTTAGGGTTTATAATTTACGGGTTTAGGGTTTACAATTTTTAAGGTTTTCGGTTTAGGTTATATTGTTTATTTTGCTTTCTTTATTGCCGTAAATCACTCTTTCATATTTCTTCTCTTTTTCATTTAATCCATCTGTATTTACGCGTGTCCTCCGCAATGGTTCCGTTCTTTTGCTTCCCCAATCCCTGAAACCCATATTTCCAACTCTTCTCGCCGCCTTCCTTATTAGATTGTTTTTGTTCTGCCGACCTTCCTCATTTACCCGGCCATGGCTTCTTCCTCAGCTCCCCCGATTGGATCTTATTCCTCGCCTACCAACTGCAACTGTGGTATTCCTGCGAAACTCCGCACCTCGTGGACAGACAAAAACCCTGGTCGTCATTTCCTTGCTTGTTCTCGTCACACTGTTAGTTCCCTATGTCATTCCTTATCCTTGTTACCGTCTATGCTTTGTTCCATGTCTCAATTTCTTTCAATGTTACGCTTCTACTTTATTTCTTGTCACTCCTGTTTGTAGTGCGACTATTTTAAATTGTTTGACCAGGACCCCATTACTGGTTGGGCACGGCAGGCTCTTATTGAAGCTCGTGATGAAATTCGCAACAAGACTTCTGTTATTCGTCAGCTCCAGTCTGACATTCAAACAATGGAGTCTGTAATTGAAATGACAGTACCTCTCGATGTCCCGGCTGGCTCCTCCTCGTCTATGCAACGGGTCCTCTTTTGCCTTCGCTTCAAAGGAATACATTTTGTTGTACTAGTTGCCCTTCTCTTTGTACTTGTTCTCTGCCTGCTTCTCTGGTTGGTCCGTAATGTATAATACAATATTTTAGTCCCCTCTTTTATAGTATGTCTATCCTGTTGTATTATTACTTCAACTAATAACCCCATCCTTAAATTTATGCATCTTCTCTGTGTACTTCCATTTTCATATACCTCATTCTTGTTATGCATTTCTAATTCCTATATACATCGTATCTTGTGATCTACAGATATTGCATCATATATCATGATAACTTCATATTCCATTACATTCAACATAACAGTCATTACATTCATTATTCCATACAGACTGCGTTCCACTTATAAACCAAATATCATTCAATACATTTCAAACATGAGTTACTACCTTATCCCGTCTACTACATATCCTGCGCGTGCCTTAAAAAACCAAGGATCTATTTCGCACTGTCATCCGTCTTATCATTAGCGTAGAGCACAAATAACACGGGAGTACCAAAATGCGTAGCACTCCTTGCACACATTGCCTGCTGAACAGGATGTGAACACACACCACGGGACTTCTGGATATATATGTGACTCCTCGTACCAACCTAACCGTGGTGTTCCCATTGATGCAATCTAACCTAACACAATGTCAGCTACATGTACGGCATGTTCAACGTGCGGGAGCGCGTCCCATATCCGTGCAAGTTTAGCTAATCCTTCCTCTTACCGCCCTGCACAAATGAGAAACATTCCAAGCGCAAAAACCGCATAAATGAGTTTGTGCTTAGCCTCTGATAGTAAAGCAAACCCTGCCTCAGATTCTCCATGTTGGCTTAACATCCTTACGCCTTCCACATACTTCGCAGCTATGTTTCCATGACTCAAGCATTTCAGGAGGAATGGCCTGTACAACGATTCTACATTTGCCATTGATCCTTGAGGAATGAACTCATCCAACCTTACTTCCTTCATCACAGTTGGAGAAAACACTGCATCTCTGCCCTCTTTCCCAGCCAAAATGAATGGCCCCAGATTTCTGAACCCTCCCAGACCAACACGCCTTATTATCTCCACCTTAATCTCCCACGGTAAGTCAACCAACATTTTCACTGTTTCTTACCAACACTTTTCTTATCTGCATTACTCTCCTCACTTATGTCTTCTATATATACACCTCCTCCCCTTTTCTTTATTACGGTGGGTGAAATAGTTATACGGTAGCTGGTTATTTATTGTGCTTGATCTCTCTACTTTATTGTCGTATCTCCCCTCCATCACATCATCTTAACATCTCTACTACGACTTTCGGTACACTTACTTCATAATTAAACATTACATTGCTTCACAACTGTTCTTACAAATACATCTCTGGCAGAGTTGCATTTAGCACAACAGAAGTTATACATAATTTAAAAACAAACTAGCTTCCATGCATTTCACACAAACCAACTCATGGTTTCCCGCCTACCTTTCTTCACGGTCTGGGCTTTGAGGATAGAAGTGTCACCATCCAAAATCCTGCAGTACTTTCCCTCTTCTCTTTGTTCTCTTAATCTGAGTCGTTCTCCACTACTAGTCATTATCTTACATACGTACTTGTCCTTTTTTACATGCTGTCTTGCATCACAAACTACCTTCCTTCATGTGCTTCCATTATTTATATACATGCACAGCCTTCTTCCTTCTACTTCCACCTGCATTCCAGAAAAATTCACATTTATGTTCTTCTGTATTCTGAAAACGCAGATTTCTCCGTTCTAGAGTATACCTTAGTTCAAAGCACTCTGAGCCTTGTTATGACATGTTTGACTGCATCGGGAACACCTATTCTCGCATGTCTTGCGCTTCTTCCTTGCCTGCAAAACCAAATTTTATGATGCTATGTCTTTTATGCCAAGTATCCGATTCTCTGTTTCCTATTATGTGCTATTTCAGGCAGACTTACCGTCTCTCCTTGTGATAATATGCGCCTGACCCGTGGCCTGCCGGACCCTCTTGGTGCTTTCGGATGAACAATGTCTGCATCATCTTCTTCTTCTGGTGGAACCTCGTCCTCGTCACTGTCAGGTACATGCATAACAACTCCACCATAGACCTTCCTCTGGAATTCCACCGTGTACATGGGGTCAACTAAGACATGAATTGGAATCCTAGCAACCCGAGCAGCTGCCAATGCGTGGCTACATGGTATGCGCAATTTATCAAATAGCTTGCAACGACATGTTCTCTTATCCAGCTCCACTAAGAAGCATTTTCCATCTTCATCATTCACTTGAAACACCCAGGCGGTTGCAGGGAAAACAGAATGGCTGCTTGACTCTTTTAGATGCTTGAGTATCAGATTCTCAACTTCCACTGTTAAAACTGACTGCTGTTTCTCTGCTTTCGCACGTCTCTAATAAAACCATTGCATTAACATCATCCGGATTGTCTCAATCATTGAGACAATCGGCAGCTCTAATGCCTTAGCTAGTGTTGCATTCAAACTTTCAGCAGCATTAGTACTTGAAATATTGTACCTCATCCCATAAGAGTATACTTGAGTCTAATGTGCAAACCCAATTTCCCTCATGTACTGTGCACATGGTGCGTTCTGCTTCTCAAGTTCTCCAAACCAATGTTTGAATTCTCCTAAGGAGTATGCTCTTGCTGCTCTACCGACTAGGTAGCCTAGCCCTCTGCCCTTGAACTTGTGCTTCTCGTTCCGGTATAAGTGGACACTACATGCACCATGATTTGTCATTGGATAGACTGTGTGAATAGCAGAATAAATAGAGGAATGTCTATCCGAGACAAACATTAAATTGGGGGAGTCAGGTACTATTTTTTTAAGTTGCTGGAAGAACCATGTCCATGCCTCGTGATTCTCAACATCTACAACCCCAAATCCAACGGGGAAAATTTGATAATTCCCATCCTGGTAACTTGCAGTTATCATACAACCTTTGAATTTGGATTTTATAACAGTTCCATTGATGACAATAACCTGACGGAGATAAGGAATTGCTGCTATGGAGGCACCGAGTGTGAAGAACATATATTTGAACCTTCTCTCTCCTTCATCACCAACAACGATCTTCACCTTGTATTGTGTTCCTGGATTTGCCTTTTGGAGCTGATATCGTCCGAATAGTTCGTATCAAATAATATTTATAAAACCTTGAACCAACTACCGACAAACTAGTTGTCGTAGTATAGTCTAGGTGTCGATCCACAAGGATAGATGAATAACACAATAAACTATAGAGTATTTTAGCTAATCTAGGAAAATTATAATGATTTTGGGGTTTTTACTCTAACTCTAAAGAAATCTAAAAATGCAAGTAATAAGACAAAACTTAAATGCAAGGTGGGAATTGAAATAAAATGGAACTCTAGAAGATAAAGCTAAAATATGATGCAAAACAATGAGCTTTGGGTATAGCAATTGAAGAGTGGAAGTAGAAGTCTAATTAGGTGATGATAAGCTTTAATCAAGCCCCATCCTAGAACATGGATCACTATTTTAGTCTTAATCCACTCCCGTGGTATTAATTCCCTATCTTAATTAACTAAGTTCACTATACTCCCGCATGTGAGTTAATTAATCAAGAAGCAATTCATCAATCAAGTCCACTTAGTTCACTTATCACCCTAACATCATATTCCTATGGCTAGGGAAGAAAAGCCAACAAGATTTTGGTTCAAGCATTTCATCGAACACCTTTCGGGCCTCAGGAAATGCCTAGAGATCTAATCTTGAATGATTAAGTCAATCTTAGCATTAAGCATAAAATCAAGTTGAGGAATCCTAGTATCTAAACTTAAACATCACACTAATCATCCTTCCAACTCCACTAATCTACTAACCCAAAACTCAAAGCAAATCTACTCACACATGATGGATGAGAATGATGATAAATATAAGATGATAAACATGATTAAGATAGATAAAGATAAAATAAAGATTCAAAAGTGCATAAAACACAAAAAGATCCAAAGGATCTTGAGTTTGTTCAAAGAACAACTCTAGATCTAAAATAAGAAAAATGCAAAGCCTAAAATGTGTTTTGTGGCTCATCCTTAGGTTTCTTACAATATATATATAAGTCTAAAGAAGTCCTTGTTTTTACACAGAACCAAGGAATTAAAAACAGAAACTGAAATTGGATCCGGTTTAGCTAAACCGGATCTGAAATTTGTCTGAGAGGAGTGATTTTACCGGGGTGCCAGGCCGGTAAATCACCCTGGTAAAATCACTGGCCAAAATGCATCTTTTGTTCTTGAAAATACCGGGCTAGACACCTCGGTATTTTACCCCGGTAAAATGTGTCCTGCGAATGCTTCATCTCTCAGCCAGTTTGACATTCCTTCAGTGTTTTCCTTGTAACTTCTTCTTCACAACTTGGATTTAGATGATTCCAACTCCCACAGAAAGCTGCTTCAATTATATATCTTGTCCCAAAATTTCAGCTCCAAAATCTATTGGGAAGGCTTTTATCTATCAGCATCTTTAGGACCCTTAGAAACTGTACTTCACGTACCCTTCTTGTGACAGCTCCAATTTTTAATTTCTCCATTCCAATACCTCAAGATCACCCCCTAGTGACTCCCATACACCATCTCATGCATCTCCAAGCTCCCAATCCTCAAGAGTACCTAAAAAAATGCAAATGACATGCAAAATGCTACAAAACTAAACTAAAATCCTGAAATGATACTAAATGGTACGAAATGCAATAAAACACTAAAATGTTATGAAAACTAATGCAAGACTCAATTAAAATGGGACTAAATGCATGAAAAACTACTCCTAAATGTGTTATATTTACATGTTATCAGCAGCAAGTATAGATATTAAAATGGGTCAGTAGCTTGTAACTTTTTTCTTCACTTCCTCTTGTTTCAGCCATAGCTATTTCCTTCGCATACCATGCCTTCATGTATGTGATGGAGACCTTTAATTCTGCCTGAATTATGTCTGGGATCTCCACCGCTCTAGGTCCCTTCCTTCCATTTATGTACTTCCCTTTCAGCACTTGTGCTATAACTTTTGCAGAAGCTCTTTTCCCATACTGTGCTCTTGTAGCTACATCACAAGTATGTGTTAATCTTGCAGTCTTTACTTCCATGTTCTGTGAGTTGTTTCCCATTGTGTGCCCATAAACTCTCCAAGGACATAATCGATCAACACAGCTGACGATTAGCCTCTTCTTGTCGGATTTGTCTTGCTTGAATGTGAAATATCTCTTGATTGCATGTATAGCCAGAGTAAGTTGCATTTCCAGTTTGTTTGTAAACATGCGGCCAACATATATTTCATCACTCCCCTCTTCAAAATCAAGTGCAGCAACCTGCCTAGTCAACACATATGCATCATCGAAGACTGCAGGTGCATCTCTTGTTGGCAAGATATTTCTTTCTCGAATATCTGCGTATATGTCTGCCAATGTTGCCTGCACATTGTATGCGTCTACCTCTTCTTCAGAATACTCCATTTGTGGCTCCAATTGCTGGTCTCCATCAGCATCTTGCGTTGGTGGTACATCAATGATTTGGATACTTTCCCCTCTGTTTGGTGCTTCCCCAATGTGTGGGACCACTTGCTCGCTACATTGACGGTTTTGGGAGGCTAAAATGTCTGGAACAACCGCAACATCTGTGTCCCCATTTTCCCTATTTATCAATTCATCCCAAAAGTCATAGTCGTACTCGTCTTCAGATTCAGATGCCTCTTCTTCCTCTGATGTACCGTCGTCATCCTCACTGTCTTCCTCACAATCTACCTTGATGTTATCCACTCTACTAGGTCCTCCCACCTCCATCCCTCACAATCGTCGTCAGGGAGTGATGTGTGATTATGCCGTTCCCCAACCGGTATCCACTGCCTACCAGCAGCTCTATCAATAGGCAGACCAGTTGGTTGTATGGCTTCTTCTGAAGATGAGGACTCGTCACCTAGCCGAATAATACCATCATGCCAATTCACCCTGTTCCCGCCGTAACCATCAGGACATTCAACCGTCTTCATTGACCTTGGCTGGCTGTTGAGGTCTATGTCAGTCCTACTTGCAAAGCTGACAAATAGGTTTAGCCACTTCTGAGTTGCTCGGACCTGTTTGAAAGTCCTGAGCCCCATGTCACTCTTCACGCACACAGGTGGTGCTGTTGTTGGTGCTAGTAAGGACAGCTCACTTGGCATCCAAAAGCTTAAGTTAGCTTCCATTCCGCTTCCACTAAGTTCGAACTCAGACTCAACCATCTCTTTCAGTCGATTGTATGCCATCTCTGGTTCCATGAAAAGGCATTGCGCCATTACATCTTTCTCCACCACGAAATTCCATCTTCACTTTTCAGAACATTCCCACTCTCCTACTATCAGTACTACCGCGTCATTCATTACCTGCAACCAAACATCAAACCTTCACCAAACAGATCGATCCGTATATATAACACTTTTTCAATAGACACATACATCGGCTACGTGGACCTTGATTTCAATATTTAAACATAGACAATGCCGTATACAGTATACACATTACTCATTCATTTACAATCTTCGAGTTTGTATTTAATGCTCTTACACGCACATGTTGACAATATTCCTCGGTTTTACATTCATTAATGCTCTTACACCCAGATCTTCACAACATTCCTCATTTTTACATCTATTATACAGTTAGATTCAATAAATTCATTTTACCTACCAGATTCTACCATTAAATTCCGCTGGCTACACTTATATAAACCCGACAAAGACGCATTAAGTTAAATCTAACTTCTCCGACATAATACGAAGGAATGATGTTGCCTCAGACATTGATAGTTTATAACGATTGGCTCTTCTATCCTCAAGCAGATTGAAGTATCTTCATTCTCTCTATCTCTCAATCTACCAATTTGTCTCCCACGTTTACGATGTATCCTGCACCCCCTATTTATTGACAGCGAAACCCTTGCAGTGGAGCATATTGGTCCACCGAATTCCCTCCAAAAATTAATGAACAGTTCCCCGATAATCCAAATTTCAAACACATCGCTACAGTTTCACAGAGTAATTAATACATTAATTTTGTCCATAAGTTTTCCCCCCAATTCCAATCACCTACGAAGCTAATTTCCCCCCAAAATCTACAGTGACCACGCGGATCATTCCTGTCCACATGTTTTAAGCTACCTACCCACTTTTCTTTAAACTGAGGAACTAAAGTGTAACGATGACGTTACACGCGGTATGACGTCATTCGTTTTGGAAGCAGACGGGTAATCTAGTTGTTGTCGTTATGATTGAGGGTAAAACCGTCCGTAACAGTTGAATATCTGAGTGACTATTAGTTCGTCCTAGACGACAAATATTTTTATCTTTTTTATGGCAGATCGTATAAATCTCCCTTTATACTTTCAGCATCATTGTCAAATCTCCATCTTAACACTACCAAACAAAACAAACACTTAAACTTAACAGAGTTGGGTCTCCATCTTAAATAATATATATATATATATATATATATATAGAAGTTTCTATATGATTTTAATGATTACTTTTGTTGTACAGGTGCCAAACTTGCGCTGCCAAAGAAGATACCCAATAGCTAATTCTCAGGTGAACATTTGATTTATTCTGCTATATATATAGGTTGAAAGAATGGTCACATATTAAATATTTATTATTAGTTTTTCTAGATCTTGAAACTTGAGTATTTGTTGGCTTCTCTCTCGAATGATCTGCTAGGCATTACATAATGTAAGCTTGTCGTTAGTATTTCTGTTTCAGATATGTATATATATATTTATATGTGTTATTTTTGTGATTGCAGAATTTCTTGATTGGTTTAATGTCTTCAAATAATAATGATCATGCTAAGAGGCACTGGATGTATGCTAGAACCGATCCAAAGACCAATCAAATCTCTGATGCGTTCCTTGAAGGACTGAAAGAGTTTATGAGTTTAAAGAGAATATTAAAATACTAGAGAAAGACCACGCGTTGCGTGGAATACTAATCTTGAGCATAAATATTTATTTTAGCATAATGATATAGTTATAATATAATATGTAATTCATTTATTTATAGGCCATGTCTTTTAAGGTGTGTTTTCAAATGTGACTAAATTTTTTTTTTTTTTTTTTTGCCCATGTTTGAATAAAATAATATTTAATGAATACAACATAAGCATTTGAATTTTGTTACGTATTTGAAAAGTGATTTAATCCAGTTTAAAAATTTAAATACATGAAATCCAAATCTGTCTGTTGTATAGCATAAAAATTATAAGTATCAAATGTCAAAAAAAAAAAGAAATTACATTTTTGTTAGTCATATACTAATATGTGGTAATGGAGAGATAAATATTTCATATTGCAAATAAATTATTAATTTTACATGATGATAATCATTTTAGTCAATGTGTTTTTATATCTTTACAACTTAGTAGTATCAATTAATAAATCGTTATTAATTCTGGATCAACTTTTAGCTAATGAATTTTTTGTGACCGTCTAAGATGATTATATTAATGATTATTTTTTTATTTTTTGTGTAATTCAATAAATTTCTTATTATTATTTCAATACAAGATTATTTTAAAGTATCATCAAATATCTTTACAAGAAATAGATGGATTAAGATTTTATATGTAGTCAAATAACCGAAACCAAATGAAAAGAAGTGAAACTAAGATGGTTTTGAATTGAAAATATATATACGATGTAATTATTATAAATTTGTGGACATTTTTCTAAAAAGAGTAAAGCGAGAGGGCCTAAAAAAATAAATAAACGTTAAAATGGGACACGTGTCAGCTTGTCATGAATAGTTGGGAGAAGGAACCCTACTTTATTATATAAGATGCTACAAAAACATTCTTGCATTTATGCGGCAAATATAACAAGAATTTGATTCATAACAAATTTGCAACGATAGTTGCTATTTATTAAATGTAGCAATGATTGCAAGAATATATAGTTGCAAACATTATCGTAATTATACCACTAAATTGCTTCAAATTTTTTCTTGCATTATTGCAACAACTAAGGCAATAAATGAATTCATTGCACATTTTGCAACACAACCGCGACATATATGAGTTTGCAAGATTCAAACAGCAACATCACATCATTAATTTGTTGTAATTTTGTTGCGAATTTAATTTTTGCAACAACTTTTTGTCATATTGCAATAGATTCTCTCTGTGCAATAGCCTATTTTTCTTGTAGTATTCGTACCCTAAATCATAAACCCCAAACCCTAAACCTTAACTTTAATCCTTAACTTTACCGCATGTATGATGTATATGTGGTTTATGTCCATTAATAAGAAAAGAAGCATATGAGTATATATCCATTCAAAAAATTTAGAATACAAAAATTAAATATAAAAACATATGAAAATTTGAATAATTAAATATACAAAAAATTATGTTTAACCATTTTGATAATTTTTAAACTCGTTCATTTTAAATTATATAAAAAAATTTATATGTTTGCCCACATATACATAAAATTAGAACAAAAAAGGTATACACATAATGAATCAATTGTGAACCATAGATAAAAAATTAATCAATTGTGGATATGATACAAAGCTACCACATCATCAATCCACCCCATACTCACAGATCTTTTCTAAGCCGTTGGATCAGAATAATCAACGGATATGATTGTCACATTATCAATCCGCACCACATTAGCTGATCTTTTATGAGTCGTTGGATCAAATATAATCAACGGTCACAAATCACTTCAGCCACAAAAGAAAAAGAAAAAATTAAAAGAAGAGATCGTGAGCCACAAATCAACGGTCTCAATCTGATCCTTTCATCTTCTTCTTCTTCTTCATCAGCCACAAATCAATTCAATCTCTTTTTCCTCTCACTGCACGTCTTTCTTCTTCATGTTCTAATTCTTCTTCAGTTTTATAAACAACAGATCTCAAACTCTGGTCCTTTAATCCTCGTCTTCCTCTCGATAACGTCTTCTTCTTCTTCAGATTCACACCGATTTCTTTGACAGCAATGAATCCACCGTCTCCGGGAACGGCTCCACCGAAGGAAGAATCTCACCTAATCGATATGTGGCGGAGGAGAGTGACTGAATGCGATGGTTAGGGGTGGAAGCGGAGACGATGCGGCGCGAGATAGAAAGAGGAGGCAAGAGAGGAGGAGGTGGAAGAGGAAGAGAGTGAGAAAAATCTCAGGGGAGATGATTGAAGAGGAAGTGAGTAAGACAAATCTCAGGGCATAAGCGGAGGAATCCCGGCGACGTCTCCTCTGGCTAAGAAGATCCCGGCGACCTCTCCTTTTTTTTTTCTTTTTTTTTTTCAATGTATTTTTGTTTTTAATGTATTTTGTATATATGTTTTAAAACAAAGATTATATCAATAATATAGGTTTTAAAACAAAGTTTTTTAGTCGTTAAAAAAAAAGTTGTTTATCCTAACAAACAAATAAAATATAAATCAATAGTTAAATATATCAAAAATTAAAAATCAAATAAATGAAATCAATTTCCTAAAATAAACAAAATAATAACATATATCAAACGCTATTGTAAAAAATACATTTGCATAAAATAAAATGCTATAGTAAAATTAACTATAATAGCATAACGTAAAACCGCTACAATAGACCATGGATCTATTGTCGCGGTGGAAGATATAGCGTTTTTAAATACGCTGCGCTAGCAATACATAGCATTTTTCAGCCGTTATCAATGAACGATTTTCCTGTAGTGTGATATTATGTATGAAAATGGTCTTGAGAAGGGAAATTACCTAAAAAATCATCGAACTTAATTACGATTTGATAAAAAATACCTGAACTTTTTGACTGCCCATTTTACTACTTGAACTATTTTATTTACCCACTTTAATACTTGAACTTTTAGTCGTATGTCCATTTTACGATCCGTACTTAACGGACGTTAACTGTGCCGTTATTTGATTATTTTTTAATAATAAAATAATAATATTTAATTCAAAAAATAAAAAATAAGAGAAAAAATCAGAAAAAACAAAATCAATCAGAAAAAATCCAAAAAATTCTAAAATTTAATAGAAAATAATTATAATTAATTATATATATAAAAGAATAACTAAAATAAAAATAAATTATAATTTCATTTTAAATTTAGTTTATATATTTGTAAAAGATAATAAATTAAATATCAAATAATCAAAAGATTAAAAAAAACCATTCGAAATATAGTTAAAAGTAAGTTTTTAGAAACTTTGAATTTCAGAAAACAAATAAATTTTTAAATTATATTAAGATTTACATAATTCCCAAAATATTTCAAAAAAGAAATTCAAAAATAGCATGATACAACAAAACCTCAATAAATTGATCTTTCAAAACAGAGTACTTATATATATATCGATATCAATCCATAATTTTCTATAAATTTTTTAATTAAATACTTTTCACTAAAATTTCAAATGATTTTTTTTTATCTTTTGATTCTTTGATATTTAATTTATTAGAATTTTACAAATATATATTGAATTTTAATTCAAAAATGAACTTAAAATTTATTTTATATCTAAATTTAATTATAATTATTATCTCTTAAATTTTAGAATTTTTTGGAATTTTTCTGATTATTTCTGATTTTTTCTGATTTTTTTCGTTTTTTATAGTTTTTTAATCAAATATTATTATTTTATTATTAAAAAAACTAATCAAAAGATAAATTAGTTTACCGAGGTTTTAATTTATTGAGTATCAATTTATTGAGGTTTTGTTGTATCATGCTAATTTTGAATTTCTTTTTTGAAAGATTTTGGGAATTATGTAAATCTTAATATAATTTAAAAATTTATTTGGTTTCTGAAATTCAAAGTTTCTAAAAACTTACTTTTAACTATATTTCGAATGGTTTTTTTAATCTTTTGATTATTTGATATTTAATTTATGATCTTTTACAAATATATATTGAAATTAAATTTAAAATGAAATTCTAATTTATTTTAATTTGTAAAGATAATTTTTGTTATTATTTTATATATAAAATTAATTATAATTATTTTCTATTAAATTTTAGAATTGTTTGGATTTTTCTTATTTTTTTTTGTTTTTCTGATTTTTTCTCTTATTTTTTATTTTATTGAATTAAATATTATTATTTTATTATTAAAAATAATCAACTAACGGCACAATTAACGTCCATTAAGTCCGGGTCGTAAAGTGGACACACTACCAAAAGTTCAAGTTTTAAACTGGGTAAAAAAAAAATAGTTCAAGTAGTAAAATGGGCAGTCAAAAAGTTCAGGTATTTTTCATCAAATCGTAATTAAGTTCAAGGATTTTTAGGGTAATTTCCCGTCTTGAGAAAGGTTAGTCATTACTGACTTCTTTTTGGTTATCTTACTCAATCTCATTTATTTACTAATGACTTGTTTTACATTTTCTCTTCTTTCAGAATTTGCAACTCTGAATCTGGATCTGTAAACAAGCTAGTAAGTTACAAAGATCATTGGCTAATGGCTACAAGGTATATATTCTGATTTTGAATATTGCTTATGTAATACTAAAACACATTTGTCTTTTTTAACATTTAACTTGTCATATATATTATATGTTGCAGGGAACCATTTGGAGTTTGTCTTTTGGAATTTGGTGGAGGAAGTCATTTTATACATCTCACTTGTGTAATGAATAATTTGTTTCAAACTTTGAGTTTATGTTTCTCTTGGTTTCGGATTATGTGTTGTTGAAACTCGAATTGTTCACTTTGATTGGTTGTTTTGTTTTTGGATAATGGTAATTTTGGATTTTCAGTTTTCTTGATCGGTTATTTTTTCAACTTCGGATTGAAATAATCGAATACACTGTCAAATAACCAAACCACTTCGGATATTTACTACTTAAGTCAGGGTTCAGATAATAACCGAAATAACCGAACCCGAGATAAACCGAACTGAACCCGACCCGATGCTATAAATAACCCGATCGGGTACTAAACCTCTACACCCGAACACCCGAAAAACCGAACACCCGAACATGAATCCGATCGGATATCTGAACGCCCATGCCTAGTTTGAAACCTCATTATTTCAAGGGGAAAATATTTATAAATGACCACTTTGCCCTCAGACCCCCTTGTTAGAAAATGGTATTTAGAGCCAATGCGACTCTAATTTTTGCTGAAAAAAAATGTTCAAATATTTACGGATTTGCCACTTAAAAATTCTGTCGTCCATTAGGTGAAAGACGTTTTTTATTGCAAATTTTATACAAATGTCAGACAGATTTTTTTATTTTGTCTACCACCCGTGGTGACAAACTTTTTCAAAAACGATAGTTTTAAAAAAATTTCTTGAAAAATTTCGGAGTGTCTTAGACATTTTGTTTTTTTTTTTAAATCTGTTATCTGAAGGCACATACTTTATTTCGAACGATATAATTTTTGGAAAATGTTCACAATTTGTGACAGTATTTTTTATTTGCGACATAATTTTTTTCTCACGTGGTGACATTTTTTTTTCGAACATCTCTTTGATGACAGACTTTTAAAAAGTCTGCTTTGCAAAATGATTAATTTTAAACCACTAGAATGATACCCTATGTGGTGACAACTTTTGTGTAGTTTAACATATTACTTTTTTTTTATTAACAATGTCTTTGTTTGGTGACAAGTATTTTTCTGGTATGTGATGGCAGACTTTTTTCGGACAAGAATGACACTTTCTTTGGTGACAGATTCTTTATGACAAAATTTTTTGTGGATGACAGACTTTTTGTGTTGGAAACTGTTATACTCACAACAACTAACATTGCAGAATCATTAAACTCATATGCAAACTGTTATACTCACAACAACTAACATTGCAGAATCATTAAACACATATGCTAGCTTTCAGGTTCTAGGAGTTTGTCAGTTGTACGTTTGTTAGACGAGATAAGATTAATGATATATTTGATATTTTCGACCGAGTACGTAATGCCAATGAAAACCAATCTAACACGTGGAATGGATAAGATTCTTGAGGTAAAGAGAAAAACAACGCTATAGAATGAAATGGACCAAAAACCGCCCAGAAAATAAGGTGTTTGTTCCAAATGCAATCAACTAGTTCACAACCGAAAGATTTGCGTTGTTTCGGTGTAATCGCTTATTTGATCTTGGAGTACTAAATTTTAGTTTGGTTAAGGAAGTATCTTGTTTTTTTTTTCATTTTTATTGAACTAATTTCAGTTTTACTTTTGAAATTTATTTGAATTCGTTTTAAAATGATTGAAAATAAAATCCATGTCCAAGAATGATTTGAATAAGACAATTAAAAAAATTAATTAGTCGGAATTTTTAAAAATAATGTTCAAAATATAACACATAAATTAAGAATATTAATCATTTTTTTAATAAAACCAGATTAGTACTATTTTCTCGAATTGTGTACTATTTTTTTGTTTACTTTTACAAATAAATGTAGTATTATTTTACTTCATTTTGTATTATTATCAATATTTGATTATTAAATAAAAATAGTTTTATTTTCTTATTAATTTAAAAAAAAAATTATGACAGATTTTTTTTTTCTTTTTTTTGTGACAGACTTATTTTTCTTCATTTAACTATAATTACCACAAAAATTAGCTAGATGACACAAAAGAAAATAAAAAATTAGACTATGGGTATATGGTCATTTTACCAAAAATTTGTGTCATTCTAGTACAAAACATTTGGGTTGTGTCATTCTAGTATTTTTTTGGATAATTGTGCGTCATTCTAATTTGTTTCTCTCTCTTTTTTTTTTTTTTTTTTTTTTTTTTTTTTAAATGAAAGACCCATGATGTAGTTTATGCCAACTTGTAAATGCATGTCTCGAAGTTTAGCTTAATGAGTTTCAAATAGTATTTAATTAAGAAAATAAAAGCATAAATTGGAGGGAAATTTTCTCTAATACACTTTTTATCTTATTTTCTTTCACTTTTACATTTTTTAAATTTTATGTGTTTAAATTATTTTAGCCTTGATAATTTGTTTAAGGTTTATGGTTTAGGTTGAGGGTTTAGGGTTTAGGGTTTAATTGACTTAGGGTTTTTAGGGTTTAGTTTTGGGAAAATATCACTAATACACTTTTTAACTAATATCACTAATTTTAGAACACTAATGAACCGGTTAACGACCGGTTTAATTTCATATGGCTATATGCATAGACAAAGTAAAGTCTGTGCAGAAATTTGATATT
Source organism: Odontarrhena argentea (assembly GCA_900406245.1). Classification (NCBI taxonomy): domain Eukaryota; kingdom Viridiplantae; phylum Streptophyta; class Magnoliopsida; order Brassicales; family Brassicaceae; genus Odontarrhena; species Odontarrhena argentea. The sequence continues at coordinate 19,386 of OVAF01000455.1, read as the reverse complement.
AAATAATAGTTCGTGTTGTAAATCGAAGAGCAAAAAAGTATTGGGTGTCTCAGCTTTAGTCTATATAGTACATAGTGGTTTATGCACTCACCCCTTTCTTTCAAAAATACATTTTTTTGTTACCATTCTTTCAAAACTACACTTTGAAGTAAAATTGTTTTAAATACCACTTATCATTCTTAAATCCTAAATCCTAAACCCTATCACTCAAATTCACTTTTATTTATAGAGTTTTAGGGTTTATAATGGTGGTTTAAGGTAGGTGTGGGCAAAAAACCCGAACCCGAAAATAAATCTGAACCCGATCCGAAATTATCCGAACCGAATCCGAACCTGAGTTTTAAAATTATCCGAATGGGTTCTAAACTTTTAAATCCAAAAAACCGAATCCAAATCCGTACCGAACCGAAAACCGAATGGATAACCGAAATAGCCGAAATATAAATTAACCTTTGAAAATTTAGATTTAACATCGGATGTTTTCATATCGTTTAAACAATTTTACAGTTTTTTTTTTTTTTGTTCAATTTGGTTATTATGACTATATCTGGTATTTGTAATATATTTTTTTATTAAATATGTAAATGATTTTATGTTTCAAGTGTATGAATAGTTATTGCCCTGAAGTGACATTTTGAACAAACCCATCTATTACGTTTCTTGTGTATTCAATTTTTTTGGGATTTTCGGGTTTTTATTGTTTTTTTTTTTTTAATTTTCTCTGGGTTTCCATTTATTTTCGGGTTTTTGTTTCTGAATTTTCGGAGGTTTTTTTTCCGAGTAATACCAAACCGAACAAAAATTCTAGAAATTTCGGTTTTCAACTAAAAATCTGAATCCGACCCGAACCCGAACTATACCAAACCAAACCCGATCCAAATTTTTAGAGAACCGAATGGGTAGTATATTCATAAACCCGAAAACCCGAAAACCCGATACCCGAATTACCGAACCCGAAACCCGATTGGGTAACCGAATGCCCACACCTAGTTTCCAACATTTTAAACCCTAAAAATAGGTTCCACCCCTAAAAACTAAACCCTAGAAATCCTAAGTTAATTAAACCCTAGACAAACCTTACACCCTAAACCCTAAACCCAAACCATAAATCCAAAATCCTAAACCCAATTAACAAAGTTAATAGATTCTAAACACAAAAATTTTAAAAAGTGTAAAAGTGATCACTTAAAAAGTATATTTGGAATAATTTCCCTTTAGTTTTTAAGTGGTGGAATCTATTTTTAGGATTTAAAATGTTGGTTTTAGCGTTTCTAAACCCTTAACCCAAACCATAAACCCTAAACCTTAAACAAATTAACTAGGTGAAAATAATTTATACACATAAATTTTAAAAAATGTAAAAGTGAAAGAGTAGAGTTAAAAAGTGTATTAGTAAAATTTTCTATACATTAGAGGACAAGTAAATATTTATTGTATGTTTATCAATATCTTGTTGTGCTTAGTTGTAAATCATTACATTGAAAAAGACGTTTTTTATTTTTATATTTCACAGTTAAAAATTTGAAGAAGTTTCCATCGAAACTCTTTGGAACCGAGTGGAAGAAAGGAGGAGTATTTACTCTTTTTTTTTTTTTGATAAACTGTGGAAGTTCGGTTCAGAATCTCCCCCGGTGCCTGGAGTCAGCCGTTGAAGATACCACATTTAAGACGTAAATCACCCCTCCCAAGTGGATTCGAACTAGTGATTTTGAGTGCTTCTCAAGTACCACTATAATTACTTGATTTCTGGTAAATGTGTTTTAAATTTAGAATTTGATTTCATCTATTATATACATGCTTTTGAATTCTTCTTAAATTGGGATGATGATGGTTTTTGCTTTTTGATAGAATGATGATGATTTTTACTATTAATCTTTTATGTTTTATATGAATTGCAATTTTTTCCGATGTCCCTTATGATCTCTAAACTTATCTAGGCACGGCTCTGCGTCTTTGACCGCGAGCATTTCTCAATTAATAAAAAAGAGACATATGAGAGTAGGTCATAGATAAAAAGTCTTGGTCTAGATCAAATATATTTTCTAAAGCAGAGAGAGACCGTCTCTAATTTTGTCTAAACATCAGCATTATCACAACCGAGCCGATCAAAAAAAGGCATGAGGAAGCGTCAACCCAAATCGTCAGATGTGCCAGAGCCATCTCGCAGTGAAGGGATTGTTGTTGATAAGGAGGTGAAGTTAGATGCTAGAAGATCGGGAAAAGTATGGTTTTCACTGTTGGTGTTGTTCACATACTCCTCTTGGAGTGTTTACAAGTACCAGCACACCAATTTACCTCCTCCCTTAAACGCCCAACAAGCGGGGAAGAGGGGTTTCTCTGAGGTTGAGGCAATGAAACATGTTTCGGCTTTGACTCAGTTTGGTCCGCACCCGGTTTCTTCTGATGCTCTCGTCCACGCCCTGGAGGTATATATCGAGAAATAACCTCTTTCTCGGTTTCTCCGTTTTCTCAAATTTCTTTATTATTCGTCTGCAGTATGTCTTGGCCGCAGCTGAGAGGGTCAAAGAAACTGCTCACCGGGAAGTTGATGTGAATGTTGATCTATTCGAATCTAGAAGTGGTGTCAATAATCTGGCCGGTGGTCTTTTCAAGGGCAAGTCACTCGTTTACTCAGATATTACTCACATCGTACTAAGAATCTTGCCGAAATATGAATCAGACGCAGCAGACAATGCTATTCTGGTCTCTTCTCACATTGATACGGTCTTTTCAACGTATGTTTTTTTCATCTCCTATTTATTTGTCCACCTAGTATCCAGTGCGTGTCTTTGATTTTTTTTCTTGTGAATGTATAAAGAGGTGGTGCTGGAGATTGTAGCTCATGTATAGCTGTAATGCTGGAACTAGCTCGATCTGTTTCTCAATCCGCCCACGGATTCAAGAATTCTATTATCTTCTTGTTCAACACTGGAGAGGAGGAAGGTCTTAATGGTGCTCATAGCTTTATAACTCAGGTCTCTTTCTTACTTTTACTTGTGATTATAATGCCTTCATTCATGAACTTATGGTTTTTGGTTTAAATTGTAACTTACTGATGCAGCATCCATGGAGTTCCACAGTACGTTTAGCTATTGATTTAGAGGCCATGGGTACTGGAGGAAAGTCTGGTGTCTTTCAGGTATTCTTATGCACTATCTCTCGTTCCTTACAGTTGCTAATACAAGTTACACTAAACATATCTCAACACGTATAATTTTTTAGGACCAGTGCGGGTTTCCCTTTCTTTATTCCCTTTTTAACTGACAAGGAATTTGTATAAAAACCACTTCGGATAACGCGGGGAGGGTTTTGGTATTTTTACTTCAGTTTGGCTATGAACTTGATTCTTTTTCTGGGTTAAGTCACTGTATAGGACATAGCTTCTATTATTTGTTCCTTATGCCTGGAGAGGTTGGGGTTTCTGGTTTGCTCAAGTTTTCTGTGTACGCCCAAGTACTAATCTTCGCGTTCTGATTGTTTGAAAAACTCTTAATGTAGGCTGGTCCAGATCCATGGGCTATTGAAAACTTTGCTTTGGCTGCAAAATATCCATCCGGTCAGATCACTGGACAGGTATGTCATTGCAACTGATGTTTCTTACCCCGTTTACATGTATATATATATAACTGCTATACTATGACAGGACCTCTTCACCTCTGGAGTCATAAAATCTGCGACTGATTTCCAAGTATACAAGGAGGTCGCTTATCTCTCCGGTTTGGACTTTGCTTTTGCAGATAATACTGCTGTCTATCACACAAAGGTAATTAAATGAACCTTCTTTTAATTTTGTTTTCTTTCTTCTTTTGTTCCCTTCTATGATGAATAATATCGTACTGCTTACGGTGCAGAATGATAGAATAGAACTAATACAACAAGGATCTCTCCAACATCTTGGGGAAAATGTACTTGCTTTCCTTCTCCGGGTCGGTTCCTCTTCTAATCTGCCAAAGGCTCATCAGGCAGATGAAACATCCAACGCAGACTCAGCTGTCTACTTTGACATTTTGGTGATTTTAGAACTAGATATATACTTTCACTATTTTTCCTTTACAGTGTCCATGATATCTTCCTTTTATACTTTTGTCAATTCGCAGGGGAAGTATATGATTGTATACAGGCAAAGTTTTGGGACAATGCTATATGTTTCAGTGATCATGCAGTCTATTCTTATATGGGTTACGTCCTTGTTCATGGGTGGTTATCCTGCTGTTTTGTCGCTGTTGTTGTCGTTTTTGAGTATTATTCTCACATGGATATTCTCACTAGCCTTCTCGGTAGCTGTTGCCTTTATACTGCCTTGGATTTCTTCTTCACCTGTGTCGTATATTTCAAACCCTTGGATGGTAGTTGGATTGTTTGTGTCACCTGCGGTTTTGGGGTCAATAAGTGGTCAGCATGTGGCCTTTAGTTTCCTGCAGAAGAAATCACGAAAAGGAAATTCAAACAATAAGCAAGTCTCACCAAGACTAGTAGATGATTTGGCCAAACTGGAGGCTGAAAGATGGATATTTAAAGCTGGTTTTATACAGTGGCTTGTTATTCTGGTAGTGGGAACCTATTATAAACTTGGATCAACATACCTCGCCCTGGTTTGGCTAGTTTCTCCTGCATTTGCTTGTAAGGGAATCTTCCATAGCTCTGTTTTTTATAATGAGGGATCTTAATTTCTTTTCAGGTCAACCCTATTTATTGAAAATGTTGAAAAATTGTTTCTTTCTAGTGGTCTTTAGTTTAACTTAATCAAACCTAATGGTTGTCCAGATGGTTTGCTCGAGGCAACTTTAACTCCAATCCGTTTGCCGAAGCCTCTCAAACTTGCAACTCTCCTTATTGGCCTGGCTGTACCAGTTTTGGTTTCATCTGGCAATTTCATCCGGTTAACTGGTACAATGATCGGCATGCTCGTTCGATTTGACAGGTATAGACATTAAAATACGAGATGCTTGATCCATATGGGACAGTGTATATATAGGTGGGACGGAGAACAGATTAGGAGTCTTTTGATAGTTGGGGGTTTGAGAGCCTTGGTGATTTGGGGAAGATTCTGGACCCTAACACAACCCGTAACTGTTTTCGGTTTTTGTTGGTTGTCGATCTACCAAATCTGGTTTTCCTTGGTCTATTTTCCTTTGAGAAACACGTAGAGTTCGGCTGCATGTTCCCATCATAAACATGCTAAGATTCTCTTGCCTAAACTTAGATAGTAAAGTTGAAATGTTCCCAAGATACTGGAATACGTCTTTGAAATGAATTCTTAATTAATATAAATCCTTGTAGCTATCGTTAGTTTTTAGTTAGCAGTTGCCCGTTTTTAGAAAACATGGTGGTTGATGAAAAAAGTTCAGACCATGGGTGGTGGTAAGAATACCAAATTGACAAAACATGAACACTTGCTAAAGATATGAACCTCTTGTTCCTATAGCTTCAACAGACCGCATATTGTAGCTGTTGTTTTTGGGTATTTTGGTGTGTAGGAATCCAGGTGGAACTCCCGAATGGTTAGGCAATGCGTTGATTGCTGTTGTTATTGCTACCTTAATAAGTTTGACTATGGTATATCTGCTGGCCTATATTCATCTCTCCGGTAATGTTCTATTACAAAACTTTTTTTTAAAAACTTATGCCACTTAACAAACTTTAAGTTCGTTAAGCATAATAAATCTTTACAAAGCTTTGATATCCAGGTGCAAAATCATCGATTGTCACTGCATTATGCATCATCACTGCCCTCTCTCTTTCTCTTGTATATTTTGGTGTTCTTCCTGCATTTACTGAGGATACCGCAAGAGCAGTAAATGTCAGTCCCTTTTGTTTTCGTACCTGTGGGAGTTGTTTTTTTAATTGTTGATAAATTTATCTCCGTCACTGACCCTTGTGTTATGGTGTGAGCTGTGCAGGTGGTACATGTTGTGGATACAAGTGGGGAGGATCCAGTCTCATTCATATCGCTGTTCTCGTACACTCCTGGAAACCTGAACAAGGAAGCAGAGCAGATCAAAGAAGGGTTCAAGTGTGGCAGAGAGAAGAAAATCGATTTTGTCAGTTTTGAAGCTAAATACAGTTGTGTCACCGAAAATGGCGCTGGGGTTGGATGGGACAAGCGGGATGTTCCAGTTTTTCGTGTCATAGACGACAAAGGGGGAGAAGAAAGAAGAGTCAAGACGGTTTCATTGGACTCAGGAGGCTCATCTCGCTGGACTCTTGGCATCGACATGGAGGAAATAGAAGATTTTACTTTGCAAGTAAGTGAGGAGAATGGAGACTTGATGATACCTCGAGGCGAGAAAAGCAGCAACGAAGAAGGATGGCATCAAATTCAGTTCTCAGGTGGGAAAAAAGCACCGACAAGCTTTGTTCTCAAACTTTACAAAAGGAAGGATGAATCTGATGAGAAGAAGCAAAGGCCTCTCTTGAAACTCAGAACTGACTTCAATCGTCTCACTCCACAAGTCCAAAGGATTCTCGACAAACTTCCTCCATTTTGCTCGTTGTTTGGAAAATCCACGTCTCCTTTTACTCTCGCCTTTCTAACATCTCTTTCATTAACCAAATAATAGCTCTCTCTGACTCGCTTGTTGCTAACACATGTTGTTATAAAAGCTCGGTTGCTCATACTATCATTTGATAAGTGATTTTGCCAAACAATATGACATGAAATAGTGGAATGGTATGTTTAAAAGGTGACATGGCAATTTTTTTTTTATGTCGGCCATGGCCATTTTAAGCCATTTCATTGAATGAACTTTTTGGCCGAAATTTTATTCATAATTTTACGGGATTTTTTTCTTTTTAGTTAATTGTTATTTTCTGTTTTTTTTTCCAGTTGAAATTTATTAAAAATTTCTACATGTATAAAGTTCTAGGTTTTCAAAATTTATTCATACTCCGAGATCTTATGTTATATTTATAAAAAATATTTTAAAATTATATGTCTTAAAACTATATGTCATATTTTTTATAATTTATTCACATGTATATTAATGGACCCATAATTCAGTTATTTATATATTCGTACAATTTTATATTACAATATATACATTCATATATATAAATTCGGAATGTGACTTTTTTTATAATGATATAAACCAAAGTATGTATTTTTCCGATTATGAATAGTATAGTTAAATCCAAATATTTTCTCTGCATCCAATCTATTAATGGACTAATAATTATCCAAAATTTATATTTTGCCTTCATTCTAATTATACAATTCGTGTATTTATAAATTTGTACATTTTTCCAATATATACAGGGTTGGCAGCTTAAATAGCCCCGTACTATATCGAATAAACCTGAAACACCCTGTACTATTTTTCTCGTTGCTAAACACCACCAACTATAGTTTCCTATGATTAAACTCCACAGACTTTTAAAACTCGTTCCAGATAGCCACCATAAATTAAACCGGTGCTTAACCGAATAATTAGCTTCTAAAATCGCGTTTAGCGTTTAATAAATCTAATTTAGATAATTTTAAAAATCTAATTAATCTGCCAAACCCAACCGAAATTGAGATCAGGCATGAAATCGTTTGGGTAATCTCAATTTCGGTTGGGTTTGGGCAGATTAATTAGATTTTTAAAATTATCTAAATTAGATTTATTAAACGCTAAACGCGATTTTAGAAGCTAATTATTCGGTTAAGCACCGGTTTAATTTATGGTGGCTATCTGGAACGAGTTTTAAAAGTATGTGGAGTTGAATCATAGGAAATCATAGTTGGTGGTGTTTAGCAACGAGAAAAAATAAATTTAGATTTTTTAAATTATTATGGAAATCTCGGAATTGATAATTATACTACATATTCACTATGGTAATGATAAAATTATACAATCTAACATATATATATATATATATATATATATATACAATATTAAAATCAAGAATTAACATGCTAAGAATTAATACAGTGAATGTATTGATCATATTACATATTCAAAGTTTAAATTAAATATACACTTTGAATTACAGATTTTATAAAATTATTATATCATGTATATTATATATGTAAAATATAATCCAAATTATACATTTTTATATTATTTCCCTTATATCATTATGTGAATTCAATATTCATAAACTTCAAATCTCATACCATAAACAAAAAAAAAATTAGAAACTTAAAAAAAAAAGAGAGTTGCAATGTCTTTCTCCCTACAACATCCTCTTAACAAAATCTTAGGGTTTTAGTATTTATAGGAATAGGGGCAAGTTTCTTTGGTTTATAGTAAATAATAGAAATCTGACTGCAATTGGGGTAAACTTGGACCCGGTTTAGCTAAATCGTGTTTTGGTCTTTAAGGTTCGGATTGGCTGGCATCGGTACCCCTGGCCGGTATGAGTGACCGGTGTGGGACAATGTGACCAAATACCGACCTCACCTTGCCGGTATTGGTGGCCGGTGTAAGCTTCCTGAGCATGCTTCTCCTTCAAGCTTTGCAGACACGTCTTCACTGTTTTGGCTGTAAGTCTTCAATCAAAGCTCCAAATTAAACGAGGTCACCTCCCTTGGAAGTCTAAATTTCAGCTCAAAACTCCAAATGGTCTTCATATAATCAGATCTTTAACACCCATTGAATGAAGCCTTCATAGTCAATTCTTCATCTTGCGGTCAAGTCTTGAATTTTCACTTCCAAACCTTCAAACTTGATTCCTAAGGCCTTCTACATGTCCTTAGACTATCTACAATGATAATTTTTATCAACACCCTTCTTTATATTCTACATCATCTTCTCTCTCTTCCACCTAATATTTCAACACCCTCTTACAATGATTTTGTTCATAAAAATTCAACACCTTACCCACTATTTTTATTTAAATAATAATATACAATTATTGATTAAAATTATATTAAAAACCATTAATAACCTTTTTATATCATATTATTAATTTCTTTTTCCAAACAAATAAAAATAATCAAAATACATTAAATAGAGTTACATTTTCTTTTTTTCGTGAAAATTAAAAAATTAAAATTGCAGTACAATACATTAAATAAACACACAACACAACCGATAAAATACACATAATTTTTTTTTTTCTTGGACAAGGAAAATGCACATAACTTAACTCACAAACAAGAAACTCAACTTACATAATAAAATACTTAAATCACACAAAGAGAAATAAGTTCTCTTTAGTCATGAATCTGTCCAAACTTTGTCCGTATGTGTTTGACTAGATCAGCTTGCAATTGGTGATGTGCACTTGAATCGCGCAACTCGGATCTAGCGCGAACATGATTTGCAAATGCAGTTAGTACTTCAGTCGAGAATGGTTGCGGTGTGCTAGACCCACTTGCATCAGATTGATCATAACCAGTCGAATATTGCATATATGTATCGTGTTCATCGTCAAGAATCATATAATGCAATATGATACATGACCTCATGATGAGAGCCAGATCAGCTATGTCCCACATACGAGCTAGTTCGCGTATGATTTTGAATCGAGCTTGCAGCACTCCAAATGCACGTTCGATGTCCTTCCGACATCCCTCTTTTTGTTGTGCAAATAACTTGTCTGGTTCACTTTGAGGAAGTCTAATAGATTTGACAAAAGTCGGATAAGAAGGGTAAATACCGTCAGCTAGATAGTATGCTATATCATACGGACGTTGGTTCACGAAGAACTTTACTCTTGGAGTACTTCTTTATTCAACACCATCGAACACCGGTGAACGATCTAAAACATTTATATGAGATACACTCCCTCATAAAATAAACGCATGACAATGTGCCCGGACATAAAAAAAACGCATGACAGATCCATAGATCATGAGATGCATGCAACCGCTTCAAGTATATTCGTTGCAAGTCATCCTGGGTTGGGGCTATGAGATACACTCCCTCATAAAATCGTATGATTCCTTTACAGAATCTACGCAAACACTCCAATGCTGTAGTACCTCCTATTTTGATGTATTCATCGACCGTGTCGGCCGCCATACCATATGCTAACATTCGCATAGCCGTGATACATTTCGCTAATGGAGAAATACCTTCTTTGTTGGCTCCATCAACTCTTTGGGTAAAGTAGGTTTCACTGCTTGATAGGTCTCCAACGATCCGAAGGAAAACATGTTTTCGCATCCGGAATCGCCGACACATTGCATCGCCATACGTTGGTTGATTGGCAAAGTAGTCGTCAATCAGTCTTTGGTTTGCCGCTACATGATCTCTATTGTAGAATTTCCTCTTGGTACGAGGTGCATAATCCTCCTCGATTTTGTTTCGACGCTCCCTAAACCGGTTGACAACATAGCTTTGTTCGATTTCAAATTGCTTTTTGTAAGCATCAATATCAAATGGAAAGTCTGATGGATCTATTGATATATTCTTAGTAAGATGAGATGGTAATGTTGTATTAATGGAAGGAGTCCTCATTTATAGAAAATTGAGTTGTTAAAATCCACGGACTCCAACACATAATCGAATATAGTTAATTAATAGATAAGAAAAGATTCTCTTAGTAAAAGCCGAAAGTTCATGAATTATTGAGGAAGACCCATCATGAAAAATATCAAAGCGCATAACGATACAATACAATGCACAAAGACACTTGCCACACATTATTAAAGCAGAAAATGACATTACAATGATGGACACTTGCCATACATTATTAAAGCAGAAAATGACATTACACTGATAGACACTTGCCATACATTATTAAAGCAGAAAATGACATTATATTGATAGACACTTACCACACATTATTAAAGCAGACATTGACAAAATACTAACAGACACTCGGCACACATTATTACAACAGACATTGACAAAATACTGACAGACAGTGGACACACATTATTAAAGCAGACACTGACAAAATACAGACACTTGGTAATAATTAATTTGGAAATAGATCGTGGTTCAACTCCTCTATCAGCTGCTTGTTCTTATCATCAAGATGTTCCTTTGCACTTAGCTTCACAAAAATCTTCATCTTCTTAGCACGAGTCTCCTCTCTCATCAACTGGTTTGCCTCCTCTTGCTTTGAGGCTATTTTATCCAATCGTTCCAACTCTTTATCCTTAAACTGTTTGAATTCATTCCATTCTTTGTTGACCATTTCCAAGGCTGCGCCCTTGCCTTTCTTTTTACCCTTTTTTTAGCTGCATCTCTCCCCATCAGACGAGCAATAGATCCCACCGAGTTGGAGTCACTTGAATCACTCTCGCAGGCTCTCTTAGATCCACTCCTTTCAGAACCAGTATTTCCTCCTACCTGACTACCATGACGTGGGATCACGAACAGCGAGCCATTCTGACATTAAATTAAATTTTCCATTCCCATCGCTTGAATATAATTCATGCGCTAATACATCATTCTCTGACCACCCGCTTTTTTGCATACGCTTAGCGTTATCATAAGCGTCAATCCACTTGCCCAATATTTTGTTGATGTAATCGTAATGATATATGCACGAAGCTCAGTCACGCGGAGGATCAAACGAGCAATGTTCATTACAGTACGCCGCAATTTTCCCCCAATAGGCTTCACTTTTTTGGTTTCTGCCAACAACGCTATATGTTCCATATTTAATCCACCCACTAGCTAATTAGGACCAAATTTTGGGCAGTGGTCAATTTGGGGATTCTCCGGCGAGCGTGAGATGAATCTTTTGCATTTGGAGTGATTTCATTAGCACCACTTATGCCACCAAGAGCGAGTTGAGTAGAAAACTCGGGGAACTAAGTTGCTTCAACATTTGCAACATTTTCATTACTGGTTGAAGTAGATTAGTAAGGAGGTTGTGGAGATGGTATGGCATCATCGATCCATAATATGGTGGATAGTTTTGAACTGCTGATGGCATGAAAAATTTGGTGAAAACCCATAATTTGGTATATTATGGGGTTGGTTGGAAGGCTGATTTTGGATATTGTTGGGGTTTGGTAGTTAAAAGATTAATTAGAAGAATTTTTTGTGTGAAAAGGGTTATTGTTGGGATCCCTTTAGCTTAAAAAGATGTTTGAAATTCTGAACAAGATTTTATCAAAGACTATATGAAAATTTATAGTAGAANAAAAAAATTTTTTTTTTTTTTTTTTTTTTTTTTTTGTGTGTCACGAATCCAATGAAATAGATTTCTATTTATAGAGAAAAAAACGATGAATTTTGGTATTAATAATAAAAATAAAAAAGTAATGTGATATGAAATAATTGAGTTTGAATTATTGGGTGGGGTATAATTTTCTTCCACCAAATAAAATCACCCACGTTTCCTTATCGACATTCACCAAACTTTGGCGTGTGATTTGTAATTATTTATTTATTATTTTTTTTCAGACCTATTAAAAGTGAGCAAGTAGTGTTGAGGGCCCTATTTGTCAGATTATCAACCCGTTGAAATTTTTCACTAAAAATTTTGCTAAGTCATTATACACACCCTCATTGTGGGTGTTCAACAGTTGATAATTTTTATAATCAACACGCTCATTGTAACTAGTCTTAAGAGTACATTTAAAGCCATTGCCTCAAATTGTACCTAAAATATACAAATATGAATGCAAAATGCAACTATACAAGACAAAAACCCTTAAATGAGCTAATATGCAAAACGTGACCAGATGATTGAAAAAAATATGATGAAATGCAATGAATTCTAGATTAAATGAAAATAAAAACATGCTCGAATATGCAATATTTACAAAACATTAACTACCGAGTCTTATACCATAGTGACCGGAGATCCCAAGATGTAGTTTTATAAGGAAACTAACTTAAATAGACTTTGCAATAAGCACTATGAGAATTGAAGTTTCTTCTTGTTACAAAGATGATGAAAAGTGCTACAATGCGAACTTTGTGTATTTAATAACTTTGAAATACAAGTTGGGTATTAAAAAGTATTCTTTATGGTCAATTACATTGTTATAGTGAAATAAAGGTTGTTTATAAGAGAATTATAAGAGGTATTCTCAAATTTAAATCTTGATTAACTAGAAAAATTTCATGGCCAAAACGACCATAATGGAGTATTAATATCAACGACAAATTAAGTTTTGTTATAATTTTTGTTTAGATGTACGCAAAATCTGGGTAATTCAAGACATCATGTTCACCTCTTGGTCGAGTCGACCTTACAAATATTAAATATGAGTAGTTCAAAGCTAAGAAATACTACCAACACCAATATAGTGGATTTTTTATATATATTCTTGAAAGTCTGAATTGGAACTCAATTTTGCAATCTTAAGAGAAGTGAATTTCACCATTTTTTGGATCAGTTTTTTTGATGGAGGTGTCCATTTATTACAATATTGATCTTTATAACATATCTTTAACTTTATAACATTATACCATAATTTTAAACCCAAACAAAATATATACAGTATGTTTCTCATTAAAAATTATTTTTAATAAAATCTCCCATACTATGTATACCACACTTTTAGATCTATAAACCTAAATTGAGTAAAAAATAATGTTGTTATAACATATTTATAATTTATACTACTATACCCTAATTTTAGGTTTATAAACCCATACAAAAAATATAGAGTCTCCTTCACATTAGAAATGATTTTTGGCTAGATCTTTCAATTAATTATTTGTTAATATATAATGTACTTCTAAAAAAGATGATTCTTAATCAGATCTTTCATATTTTTATTGTATACTTTGATTTTTTATTTATAAACCAAAACCAAAATTATATAATATGCTTTTTATAAATATTATGATCGTTATAATTTATATTTAATTTTATAGTAATATACTCTGATTTTGGATTTACAAACACAAACCGGAAATATACAGTCTTCTTCTCAGCCCACAAGTTTTCCTTCAACATCTTTCAATGGCTCAAACCATGACCCTTGTCTCACCTCAATCATCCCCTAAACATACTCATTTCTAGAACGAAAAATATTCTTGTGCAATAAAGTTTGGAACGAAGTAGGTGTTTCAGGAAGCTTATTAGTCTTTTCTTCTTGTTCTTGTTCTTCTTCTTCATTTTGGTTTCCGATGAAATAAAAAACCATATTCACGCTTCAAATTGCTTCACATAGATATATGAACCAATCCAAAGAAGCATACATATACTTGTGCACAATACCTGATAGAAGAGAATTCTCGATGACAAAAAATTTATTATTTAGCTAGCAAATGAAGTTATTGCTTCTAAAACCAATATGAAAATCTTAAGCACTCAATGAATCAAATACTTTGAATCAGCCTAATTCCTAGAAATTAAAGCTGATCTCAGAACATCATCGTCTATGTTCAACCACACTTGAGTCAAGGTAATGCTACATTTGCATAAATAAACCTATCATGCAAGAATCATCAACAAACAGATACAACTTGAGCTAGAGCAATGCATCAAAGACTGATTTGGATCTTAGAACATAATAGTATATATTCAACCACACTCGAGTGAAGACAATAAATGGAAAATTAATTCAACGTAGTACTACATTTTCAATACTAAAACCTACACTCAAAACCCAACCACATTGAGGTAGAACAATGCAGAAGAATCGAAACAAAAGCTGTGTTCCTCAAGATCCAAACTTCTTACCTGACGAAGCTGATCTGGTGGTTCTTGGGTCGCATCGTCTTCTTCACACAAATGACTTATAAGTCGACTCAGGTTCCTGTATCATGACAAAGAAAGCATAATAAGCAGGGGAAATGTTATCTTTCTCACAAACTTTCACAAAAACATAGAAGACCTGCACTGCAAAATCAAATATATCAAGCTCCGCATAACCGGCGATTTTTTTCCTCGAAAGCTTGTTGGTCTGCACCACATAAATATAGTCCTCTTAATTGATTATTAACAAAAGAAGCAATAGAAAACTAAACTCCAAAATCTGAATAATAGAAACCTAAAATACTAAGATCCTAGCAAGACTTGGTCAGTTATCGGAAAATTCAAACTCCAAGAACTTACGTATCGGAAATTTCTGTTCTAAACGTCTCTTCCCCAAACAAAGCACACGCTAGCCATTTATCCTTAAGCTTCATCTCCGCCTAAAACAACAAACGAAACTTCAACATCACACCACTAAGCAAAAACAGCACACAAATCAGACTGTATAAGAGGATAAGAAGACTTGTTTAATATGTGAGAATACTATTATAATATCGTTGAACATTCTTGTTGATTTGATTAGCAGATGGTAGAGGTGGAATCATTTACAATTCAGAGCTATCTTCTTAAATTGGTAGAGCCTCAGGTGAGATCCATCATCTCTTTGTCAAAATTCTTCTCAAAACCACGACATCTCATGGAGTTTAACCCACCATCTATACAAAACCAAATCGTGCCTCATTTAATACCCGGAAGACAATGTGGAGGCCGTTTGGTTTCTTAAACTTAGCTGAAGGAGGATGGGTTTAATACAACAAAAATCGGGGAAGAGGAATCGATCTCAACATAAATAAGGGTTGGAATTTTGTTCGTTGGATTGATAAAATATTTTCAATGGAACAATAAAAATAAAATGATGTGAGATCCAATGGCTGAAAATTTGATATGAAGTGATAGATTCAACGGTCTAAAATATTCGTTCTAGATTTCCTGATGTGGAGCCCCTAACTGAGCTTAAGAAACTTTGCTTTTATATTAAGGAGATTCAAGCGAAGCTGCTAAAGAGCCAAAGTAATCAATAAATTTACCTTGATAGCTTTAATGTCATACTTAACTTGAAAGAGACGACCTTCAGGAGATAAGGTATTGACTCATCTATTATACTCTGTCCTTGTAAACAAAAATCACCCAAAATCAATACAAACACCATAATCATTCAATTTATAGTAAACCCAAAGACGATTGATATATACATTATTTACTCGAAAATGAAAGATGAAATGCTTCAATTCATACCTAGTGAGATATATTGTGAATTGGCGAAAATTGAATCTCATCGTTATTGTTCTTCTCTGTCGAATAGCATGTGTAACCTAAACAATCTACTAATCGAATCGACATTGTCACGCAGAATCGCATTCTCGCACATCTTCTCTGTGGAATTGCCAATGTTGTAACCTAAAAAGTTGAAACAAAATGTAAGAAAGTCTTGATTTCAGGTCATTGTCCAGTTACCAGTAAAAAAGAATCTATTGCCTAAAAGCCTGACACCTAATGAAATCCCACTGACTTCTCTAGTAATGGGTAGAGGATTTAGACCGTGTTTATAATAGTCATAATTTCTTACTCATTTTTTTCGGTCTTAACAACTCATTGCCAAATATATGCATGTTCCCCAAAAACATTTTTGATATTTTTCTATCAACGAAGAATTCAATTATTGTATTTTATTTAAAACAATTACTTTATTAGCATTTACAGGATCCACAAATACTAAAATTACAAAATAATAAGTTGACCATGTCTGGTGAGATGCTTACAAACTAGGTGTTCACCACTAAGGGGAATGCACACAAGTATACTTAATTAAGATAATATAAAGTTTCAAGCACGAGCAGTGCAAGAATTTTTTGGGTCCAGCTTTCCTGTGGAGCAACTAGAAGGAACCACATACATTTGGAGTATTCCCTTCCACTCTTCACCAGGTTTCAATTGGATTGGTTTTTCGATAGCTGCGCTTTCCACGGTAACAAAACTTTTGTAATCTGTAACTGCCAAGTCGGACACTTTCTTCTCCCATGGATTCCACACCACTACAAGATTATTAATTTGATAAATGACCCAACATTACTAATAGATTGTGTTTCTTTGTCTATATATATATATATTTAATGTAAACAACTTTACCAGCATCAACTTGTCCCTCCTTGTGTACCACAATTGTATTCTTCTTCTTATGGTCCACGATTCTTATTTCATTTGGAGTATTTAGGTAAATCCTGTCCAGCTATTTTTTTAAGAGTAAGTGGTGTTAGCTTAGTGAGGAAATTTGAAATAAGGGGCGGACTGAAAACAAAATAAAAACTTACCTGCGAATTAAAAGCTATAACTTTGCCATGATCAGTGAATCGGGTTCTATTCTTTTGTTGGTCAAGATAAACCAAATTTTGCAATCCTTCCACTTGAATTTCACTGATCACATGCATTCGGGAAATTTTTTATATTTTATGAACACCACAGAAGCAACAAAAAAAAAAAAAAAACGAAAATGTTCAAAACGTTCTGAAAAGGATATGTGAAAAAGTAAGTACTGAGATGAAGTTATGTCTCATTTAAAATTCACACAATATGGAAGGTGATGATTCCTTCGAGTAGAAAATAACTTTTTTACCTGATATCAGAAACAGAGAAATATGGGTGAAGAGCAAATGTGAAGTTTAAAGGCTTCCCATCAGAATTTTTCACACGAGATGTCAGCGTTAGTTCTCCATTTTGTCCCAGTTCTACTCTCAGTCGATACTCAAACCTGAAATGCATATAGAGAGATTACAAGGCTACTTTCCGCTGTGAGAAAAAAATACAGTTTTTTTTTTGCGTCAATGTAACTCTTTGTCGTCAATCTTTACGAGAGAATGAGAGAATCTAACTGACCTATAAGGCCATATCTTCAAATCATCCGCGGAGGATCTTAGGATCAGATCAACTTTAGAAGAAGAATTTGTCGGTAAATGAGGTGGATTAGCTTCGATTTCCCAGAATCTTTGTCTAACAAATCCATGATTGGGAAGTGGACCAGTGTTACTATACTGTTACATTAAGAGGATAAAAATACATTTTATTATCAAATCAAGTCATACAAATAAATTAACCATATAGAAAAAGAATACCACAACCCCATACTTGCGGGAATAATATTGGAATTCCTCCACGAATCGGTGTTGGAGGGTCGAATATAGCCTACATGAGACAGAAAACGTAATTGGAAAACTTATTGTATATAGAGAGCAAACCAGAAACCAACAATGAATAATATGTTTTCTGAAAAAGTAATTTCTTTTATTTGAAGTACCTTGCTACTCATAGCAAGTAACTCCTCTCCATGTTCATTCTTCCAAGATGTCACTTGACCTCCGTATAAGTAAACCTGAATTATTTAACAATATAAAGTGAATCAAAATATGTAACAAACAATATAAAATTTAAGTATACAGAAAATATTATAAACAGATGAAATTCTACGTATGAAAAGTCAAAGACATTGGTATTTTTATAAGTCGATTAAATGCAAAAGATTTACACATTTAACACATGCAAATATGCGTGGATGTAGTTATTCTCTATAATCATACAAGAAAATTACCTCAAAAGATCGGTTATGATTGTCACGGACGATGATCTTCTCAAGACCATTAATGCCCTTACTTTGCTCAAATGGACGATGCTCTTTTGCCTTGGCGACTATAGCAACAATTAGAGCCCAAGAGAAGATTAGATATCCAAATTTTCCTTTGTTTACCATCGTGAATTTTCCTCTCATTCGCGAATAACAATCTTGTTGAAAATTTAACATTTTTTATTCCATAAATATGTCAAACGGTAGGGAACATTGCTAACAATAATGGAGCTTAAAAATAGTAAAATAACATAGATTTCCACTAATTTGATTTAGAAAAGACTTAATTTGTTCACCAAAAAAAGAAAGTCTTATTTTGTCATTTCCATCACTGATTCCAGCCTTATCAACGCCTAGTAAACAATATCTCAAATCTCAATTCAAAACCAAATTTAAGAAGAAACTATTTTATAATAGTACTCCGGATTCGAATACTAATTTGAATACTAAATACTATTCCTTTGAATTAGAATTTAATAGACCAACGACTTGTAACCTAGTGGTTTATGTTAGGGTTGTCTTTGTCATATATTCAAACTCCGCTAAATAAATATTGCATGCCGTTAATAAACATTAAAATATTTGAAACTAGTTGATTATCCACTATAAGATGAGGACATCAAGCTTTAATCAGAACTAATTGAACATCAACAAGACAATGCTAAGGATATTCCACTTCACCCTGAATGAGCCTTTACACGAAGGAGATCAAAGGTGACATGAAACTCCCTAGGACAACTCTGATGAAGGCTGCTGGTGGACGTGTGATGATGGAGAAAACAAGCGTGTGATGATGGTGGAGAACGCAGCGGTTGATGAATGGATGAATGGAAGCGATGATCGGTCTGTTATGGTGGTGGTTTGATTATGAAAACAGAATGGTGGATTGATGGATAGTGTTTAGGATGATTAGATGAAAGGTAGAAGAGTTTTCAGTTTCACAAAGTGTATAGAAAACTCAGTATCGATGAACGTATTCAGGAACCAACGTTGAGAGAAGAACTGATAAATATCGTTGCTTCAAAATTCTTCACTGAAAAACAAAGGAAGCGTCATTAGGGGTTTTATAATCAGCAACCCTAATGATCCTCAAACAACATGAAGTTCAGAATAAAACAACAAAGCGTTCAAAAGAAATAATAAAACAGCAAAGCGTTTATGAAAAAGGA
>OVAF01000454.1:0-40461 GCA_900406245.1 Odontarrhena argentea | reverse complement strand
AGCTGGCTTATAGCCATCTTATAGCTGGCTTATAGCCATCTTATAGCTGGCTTATAGAGATTATAACTGTTTTTTTTTTGTTCCAGATGGGTTATAGCAGCCTTATAGCCGGCTTATAGCAACCTTATAGCTGCCTTTTATAGCCATCTTATAGCCACCTCTGCTACTTTGGTTTAGAGATTATAGCTGACTTATAGTCATCTTATAACAACATTTATAGCTTGTTTATAGCCATCTTATAGCCAACATTTTCAACACAACATTTATAGCTCGCTTATAGTCATCTTATAGCCAACATTTTCAACACGAAAATTTACTAACTCGAGACATTTATTATAAAGTGTTTTTAAGCCATTTGTAAGATCATTTTTTATTGTTGGACAATTTCTAAATTATTTATAAGATGTTTCTAAGGCATTTCTAAGACATTTATTAGGTGTTTATAATGTATTTTTAAGACATTTCTAAGGTGGTTTTAAAGTATTTATGTTGACATTTATCACGTGCTTCTAAGATTTTTCTAAGGTGTTTCTAAGACATTTATCAAGTATGGTAAGACATTTATTATAAAGTGTTTTTAAGCCATTTGTAAGATCATTTTTTATTGTTGGACAATTTCTAAATTATTTATAAGATGTTTCTAAGGCATTTCTAAGACATTTATTAGGTGTTTATAATGTATTTTTAAGACATTTCTAAGGTGGTTTTAAAGTATTTATGTTGACATTTATCACGTGCTTCTAAGATTTTTCTAAGGTGTTTCTAAGACATTTATTAGGTGTTTTTAATACATTAAATCGATGTCTTTCGAAGTAAAGGACTTTAATTATGTGTTCTTGATTCGTTGGATGTTTACAGGGATTGTTGTTTATACTTTGTGCATCATGTCAACAAGATGAAACTATCGCTGTCTCTTACATCCTAACTAGGTGAAAAAAAATCCACATGTTACTTTAACCCAACGTATACATTAAAGAAAGTGAGTCCGTGTGGCTTATGGCCACCACAAATTAAACATTTTACTCAAAGCTTTTTAAAAAATATATATATATATACATATATATATAGATAATACGATAGAGACGACTGCGTTATCTTTAACTACTTTCAAATGCCATGTGACTTATATATAAAAAGTTAAAAACTAATATATAGTTACGCATAGTTTGGACTTTAATTATATTGCCTCGGAGTTTGGACTTTTGCTAGACCATAGTTAATTAAGCGTAAATCTGAGGAAAAAAGCTAGCTAATGGATATTTTGAGACACCAGAGTGTTTCGGAGCTCACTATTTGTTTTGTTGCAGAGACAATTTGATTTGATACTCTTTGTTTCCTGATAAACAACGTTCCCAGATAACGAAACAGAGCAGAAAAGGGGAAATTTTGTTACCATCACTCGGTGCCACGAGAACCATTTTCTTTTCTAAAGCTTGAATCGCTCTGTGTATTCTCTGTTCTTCCCGGTCCATGTTCCTATTTTTCTTCTCTGAGCCATTTATTAAACTCTCTTACATAACTTATTTCTTTACGATTATCTACAATCATCAAACCGGAATTAACGAATTCTGTAATCCCCTAGAGAGAATCAAATCGAAATCAAAACCTAATGGGTGAAGAGATCGGAATCACCTGAAAATCGGACAAAGAGAATCGGCGAAAAAAAATTCACCGGATATAGTCGTCGGAGAAGGAGGAAAAAATAGCTGGAGAGATATTTCAGTTTTAAGCAAGGGTAATTTAGACTTTTAAAAATTAGGGATGGATATATATGATTAAAATTAGGGAAGGTGGGTAAAAGTGGTTATGGGTATGAAAAATTGGGTATATATGAACTTTTCCCTTTATATAAATGATCAATTAGAAAATGGTGGATTATGTTTAAAATCATTTGCAAGAACTTTTTATCTAACAACTTGAAATTTTATAAAATATTGAAAGAATTCTACGTCCATTAAGAATGGATTTGCAAAAAAAAAATTGTAATATGATTCAAAAAAGTGATCAATAATCCTCCTTAGACTTCATCAACCAATAACCGGACTAATGTTTAGATTTTGGGAGTGAGAAAAGCTTAACCGAATAGAGATTGTGACTCTGGTTGATGTTGGTTAAAAACTTAAAATGCGAACCCATATTTGTAGTTGGGTCGGATCTTTTACGTTAACAGAAACGGATCCGAATTCAAGACCGAAGCCGGAGTTTTGATCCAGACGGAGCAGACCTGGGAACAATTGTGGAGTTGAGTTTTGGATCCCATCGGCGAGGGAAGGTATGTCGAGGCTATGGGCGAGATTTGCAGGATTGTTCAGTAGCAAGAGTTTCATTGGAGTAGACAAGACGGGTAACAAATACTTCTCCAGAACGGAGGAGATTGACGGACTGGGCGAGTATTGTTCTTCCGACCTCGTACCCTTTGTTTCTCTCAAATTGCTGATTTTGTTTGGCTCGGATTGTTTTCTTTTGCGTCGTACTATGATTTTAGTCCTTGGTTTCGATTTAATCATCGCTGTTGAACAAATTTTGTTTGTTTTCCTTTCATTTACGTTTGATTGTGGAATAATGTATTTGATAGCTCAGTGACTCTGACCGAACCTGTTTTGTATCTAAACAACAATCCATTTGTGCATTAAGATGTTCTAATGTGCTTCTTTCTATTTTCCAGTGAAGGAGAAAAGATGGGTTGTCTTTAGACGAGAGGAAGACCCAACCTCTATTCCAGGTAACTCTTCGTAAAAGCTTACGTAACCGGTTGTTTGTTAGTTTCATTCTATATGATTGTATATTCATTTCCTTGGGTTTAAATAGTGATGGTAGATTTGAAATATCTATAAGATATGTGGCATACATCCACTAATCTCGTAAAAATTTGTTTGATGGATGGTGTAGTTGAATGGATATGTTGGCTGAATGGGCAGCGAAAGAGGGCTCCTACTCCAGAGGTAAAATCATCTCTCCTTTAACCAGAATGTGGTCGGAATGTTGTTATTCCCATGGTGGTTTTGGCTGCAAATAGATACGCTATATATATGCCTTTAGTATCTGGCCTTTGATGCTGGTGATTCTTACTGGTCCAGGATATGGCTGAACTTGAAGCAAGGCGCGAGCGCGTGAAGCTTAATATTGCTCGTACGTGTTCCAGATTATTACTATATTGCAGAAATTATCTATCCGTTTAAAAGTCTCAAAAAGATTTTCCCTTGCCTCATTAATCCTTGCTGCAAACAGTTTATGACTTTATTTTTGGAACCTAGAAGTTCTGAATGAACAAATTCGAATCTTATTTTTCGTCTCTGCATATAGCACATCAAAGAATTCTTGTGCTTTAGTCCACTTATATGTCGCTTCAAGTTCTATGCAAAACATTTATCGGTTTTCTTTTGCCGTCATTGCTTGTCAAGTTCTCAAGAAAGAAGAGGAGAAGAAGAAAGCCAGAGAAGGCACCGGACGCAAGATCACAACCATTGGTAATATCACAAACTTTAAGGATTTTTTTTTTCATGTAAGAAGTGGTCACTTAATGTTTGCTCTTTTATGTAAAGGTAAAATTGATGGTCCAGATCTGTCAAGCTTTGTTCGCCATTTTCCAGCGGATTCAAAAGGTATAAATTTCATTTCCTCTGCATTCTGCCAAAGACTAAGTTCTTAGTTTTTGCGTTCTCTTGTTTTCTGGAATTCCCTTTTATTTTGTGGTGTTTGACCCATCAAATGGTGTCTACGGACACTTGTTGCTAGGGGGCTAAATCTGTGCCGGTAGAGTGTCTATGAATTGACATCATTTGTCTGATAAGACATGCTTCTGAGGAAATTTGTAGATTCATGTTCAGCTTTTCCGTTGTAGCCATTACACTGGTGCTTATAGTAGTTTTGTGAAATTGAATCAGAAATACCTTTTGAGCCTTGTGATATTTGTGATTAGGATGAAGCTCTAATATTAAAACTTTTCTTGTATGACCATTGTGATTGCGGTAGCTTAGAAGAGCAATAAGAATGATGCACTTTCACCATCATATTTGTATATCCTTTAACATTTTGTTGATTCAAAGGATGAGGTTACTAGAGTTGCTACTTCTGTTATAACCATAAAAAAGCTTTTTGTTTTACCAAAGGAGTAAGACTGACAGAATAAGTTTTCTCTTTTTTGTTAATGCTTTAAGGTGACAAAACTGAGGAAGTTAGTAAAGAATCAGATGAATCAAGGTAAATCATCATATGATTTATACTTTGTCAGAATCTCTGCACCAATCCTATCTTGTTTTAAATCTTGTTACCTTTTGCCTTATTTTCCGGATGCAAAACACAGCATCTTTTACAAAACCAGTATAATGAAATTTTGTCACATTTGGTTTTACAGGGTTAAGGAAGATGAACAGGAGATAGTTGCAGAGCCACCCGAACCAAAGTAAGTGGTGTGGTCTAACTGGTTTTATTCCTAAGCTACATATTTATAATCAAGGATATGAAACATGAAATTGCTTTCTGGCGAAATCTGTTATCTTTGAACAATGAACTAACGAACTGATGGTGGTGATGACGATGCAGGACAACAGAGCCATCAGGGTCTGGATCATCATTTAGGCCTGGGACATGGCAGCCACCATCGTAAACACATCTCTCTTATATTGTTTGTTGTGTAGTCTATCGGTATGCGTATGAATCAGAGAGCAGAGAGGTTTTCAGAACCTAAAAATTGTGGCCTTTGACATTGGTAATGAGGACATAGAAGAGTCAAATTGAGAAAAGGCGTCTTCTTATGATTAATATTTTTCTTTAGGGGTTTGTCTTTTGGCATAGTGCTTGAGACTTAAAGTGCCTTGGCCTTCATTGCTGAAGAAGAGCCTCCTCACCCTTCCTATGTCCCGTTGACTTTTATTTATTTTTTGGGCAAAGAAACATCATGATTACAATACACTTTTTATTTTATTTTATTAAACAATACAGTAGTTTGATAATTTTGATATCATAGAATAGAAGAAGAAAAAAATGTAGTAATTTTAGTACTCAGCAGAGGAGAAATCCTATCTGGCTTGTGTCCGACACGAGTAATTCAAATTATGTTAATACCAGAATTTATAAATTAAAAGAAAACTTTAAAATCTGGAGAGAGAAATATTCCCATCTTTCGACGAAAAGCCAATTATTCGAATGTTCTCACGATGGGTGGTTTTTTCAATTTGTAGGAACAAATACTTTTCAAAATGGGATCTATTGGGTAAGTCAATGCTCAGAAAAGAATCATAGGCCGTCCGTTTTCGCTTGGTAAAGTCCATCCAACGGTTAAAAAAAGAGAGAGTGACGTGGCCTTTGGCATTGTATTAGTGAGTTTGTGAGCTTTCTGGTAATTCGAATCTCTGAGAAGCTTGACGAAATCAATCTCTCTCTTCCTCGTTCCTTCCACGATCCTCTTTCCATAAAATCCCCCTCTCGTTTTCTAGGGTTTCGTTGATCCTTGCTCTGTTTTTTCCAATCCCTTTGACCGTTTTGATTTTCCGCCATGTATCGACGCGCCACTCCAGGCGTTCGTTCTGCCTCCACTTCTCTATGGAGGCTTTCTTCTTCGCCGATCGCTTCGACTCCCACACCTTCGGCTTCGGCTCCATCCGCGTCGCTTCTCACTCAGACGACCCGATCTAAGAGCTTCTCGTCTGCTCCCCGTTCCTTTCGGGTGTGCTCTGCCTCCTCACGGTGGAGCCATGGCGGCAACTGGCGATCGCCTCCTAGTCTTCGTGCTCAAGCTAGGATTTCTGCTCCCGTGATGGAGAAATTTGAGCGCAAATACGCAACCATCGGTATGCTTGTTTGTTTTTGTTTATTCTGGAATCGCCACTCTTAACTTGCATCACAAGAATTCGCGTCTGTTATGGTCGATTTCGTTTCTGTATTTGGAATTCCCCTGAATCAGTTGGATTTCAAGATTCATTTCCTTCAAATTTTTTCGGTTTTGCTAGTTTTTTTTAATATATGTTAAAGCACATATTATTTGATCTTGCTTTTTTTGCTTAAGGTGCACCTAGCGATGTAGTCTAGTTGTAAGGGGGTTTCTTTAGACCATGAGCATGAAATATATTCTGGTATGTGTCAATTAAATTATGGTAATTGTTTTGATTTGTAAAACGCAGCTTCTGAGCATGCCTACAAGGATATTTTGACAAGTCTTCCTAAACCTGGTGGCGGAGAGTATGGAAAATACTATTCGCTACCTGCTTTAAACGATCCAAGAGTTGGTATGCTTCCTGTAACGCCTTTATATGTTCTGTTGTAATGGGATTCATAGTGAAGGTAACACTTCTTCATAATATTGCAGATAAGCTACCATACTCTGTAAGGATACTATTGGAATCGGCAATTCGTAATTGTGATAACTACCAAGTCACAAAGGATGACGTTGAGAAAATCCTTGACTGGGAGAACTCATCTACCAAGCAGGTTGAAATCTCCTTCAAGCCAGCCCGTGTTATTTTACAGGTACGGAACATTAGTTTTATTTTCTTCTATTGTGAACACCCCTTTCATGCTCAACTGTAAGTTGATTGAGACAGGTGTGGAATTAAGTCAGCACTATGCCAACTTGTAAATTTTTGTTTAGGTGCTTAACAGTTTTTTGTTGGTTTTTCTTGCAGGACTTTACTGGAGTACCAGCTCTAGTTGATCTTGCTTCCATGAGGGACGCAGTGAAGAGTCTTGGTAGTGATCCTAACAAGATTAACCCCTTGGTTAGTGAACTAACTTATTCGATTGGGGTTGTAATAAGTTTTAACTTTGCACTTCTCATATTTTCTTGTTCGTATACAGGTTCCTGTTGATCTTGTCGTTGATCACTCAGTCCAAGTTGACTTTGCAAGATCAGAAGATGCCGCCCAGAAAAATATGGAGATGGAATTTAAGAGGAACAAAGAAAGATTTGCGTTCCTTAAGTGGGGTTCAACAGCCTTCCAGAACATGCTGGTCGTTCCTCCTGGGTCTGGGATTGTCCATCAGGTACAAAATATTATACTGTCATTCTAATGTATAAAGTGATAACGGTGAATTCTGTTTGCCATGTTCGAAATATTAACAGCTTATCTGGCACGCAAGTTTGATTACAGTATTAGCATGTTTAATTTGATTGGTGGATTACTTTAAGTTTTCAAGGGGTGCATGAATCTCATTATGCTAGTATCAAATGATTATGTCAATAGACTGATTTCATTTGATACTGCAGGTCAACTTGGAATACCTTGGCCGTGTTGTTTTCAACTCGGGTGGATTTCTGTACCCTGATAGCGTTGTTGGTACCGATTCGCACACAACCATGATTGATGGACTAGGAGTCGCTGGGTGGGGTGTTGGAGGAATTGAGGCTGAGGCAGCAATGCTCGGTCAGGTGAACACATTTGCACTGTATTTTTGGTCTAATTTTACCGTGTGAACATATATATATGGTAAATCTTGTTTTGCCACTGATTTTGTAATTCAAAATCTGTCAGCCGATGAGCATGGTGTTACCTGGTGTGGTTGGATTCAAGTTGGATGGGAAGTTAAAGGAAGGGGTTACTGCTACTGACTTGGTTCTCACTGTGACCCAAATACTACGAAAGCATGGTGTTGTCGGCAAGTTTGTTGAATTTTACGGTGAGAACAATGGCCGCATGACTTTCAGGTTTGGGAAATTATTTGGTCAGTACACTGTACATGTATTTGATTATCTCTTATTTTGATATGAAGGTGAGGGGATGAGTGAACTGTCACTGGCTGACAGAGCCACCATTGCAAATATGTCTCCCGAGTATGGAGCAACTATGGGGTTCTTTCCGGTGGACCATGTTACCTTGGAATATCTGAAGTTGACAGGAAGAAGCGATGAAACTGTGAATTCTCTCTCTTTCTCTACCTTTACATTATTTTTTGGTAAATTGAATCATCGTGCATAACATGTGCTTTTAGTTTCAAGTTCTGCTTTCTTGTAATTTACATGTGACGAAGCTGACCATTGCTGCATTGATCATTTTCTGAATATTTTAACAAGCTATCCCATATATTCAGATAGTTTTGTTCTAAATATGCCAACTCATGTGGCTTAGTTGCTATGTTCCATGGCAACCTATGTAATCTGTTTAATTCGGTTTGTGTGTCTCACTTCATAAACAATTTGGTGTTTATTTAGGTGTCAATGATAGAATCATACTTGCGCGCAAACAACATGTTTGTTGACTACAACGAGGTATGGACATCCTTCGATCAGTTTATAAAATAAAATTCAATGAGGACAAGATTCTCAACCCCAAATGGATATTATTGCAGCCCCAGCAAGAAAGAGCATACACTTCTTATTTGCAATTGGATTTGGGACAAGTTGAACCTTGTATATCTGGACCTAAGAGGTATACTTTTATTCAGTCTTTTCATAGTAAGAAAGTACAGACCATTGGACCAGTGATCAAATGGGACTCAAATTCTACTACATCTGAATATCCACTTCTCCTTTTCATTAGTATTTTTTCTGTTTAACAGGCCTCACGACCGAGTGGCTCTGAAAGATATGAAGACTGACTGGCATGCATGCCTTGACAATCCAGTTGGATTCAAGGTGAGGAGAGACTTGGGGTTCAAAATATCAACCATTAACAACCAATGCAGTTGATCTCTTTCATTCGAATAATCTGAAGGAATATTTTTCTCTTCTTCAAGGGTTTTGCAGTTCCAAAAGAAAATCAAGAAAAAGTTGTGAAGTTCTCGTACAAAGGACAACCTGCAGAGATCAAGCATGGTAGTGTTGTTATTGCGGCAATCACGAGTTGCACAAACACATCAAACCCTAGTGTCATGATTGGGGCTGCGCTTGTTGCCAAAAAAGCTTTTGAACTTGGCCTGGAGGTGAGTTTCTAATTTTACTCCGCAACTTTTGTCCGCAGATATGAATCATGTTTTGAATGTTGATGTTACCATTCAGGTAAAACCATGGGTTAAGACTAGTCTTGCTCCAGGTTCTAGAGTTGTCGAGAAATATTTGGATCGCAGGTGTGTTGGAGTCCATAAAGTTTCCTTCCAGATAACGTATTTGATTATGGTACACTCATACTGAACCTTTGCCTTCTCTGCAGTGGGCTCCGAGAGTACTTGAACAAGCAAGGATTCCAAATTGTCGGTTACGGCTGTACAACATGCATTGGGAATTCTGGCGAGCTTGAGGAACCAGTTGCATCTGCTATAGAAGGAACTGGTAAATAACATCCTCTTGTAATTAATATGGACATAATATGAAATTGCAATAAAAATTTTGTTGTCTCGTGGAATCTCCTTGAGCCATTTTCATTTTCATTTCACCAGGAATCCTTTTCAAAATGTGTTTCCCCGCCGATCAGTTCGTGCACTTATAATTTATCTTGTCAAATTGAAGCTCACTTTTTGGTTGGTACCTTCTGCTTCTTTTTTTGTCACAGATATCATTCCGGCTGCTGTGCTCTCTGGGAACCGAAACTTTGAGGGTCGTGTTCATCCACAGACGAGAGCCAACTATCTTGCGTCCCCACCATTAGTTGTTGCTTATGCCCTTGCCGGAACGGTTTGTACTTTTCATCTTTCATTCATGACTTTTGGCATCTGTACTTGTGTTTGTCTCCTTTTATGTTTGTTGTTATTGAGTGGCATCGTTTTATTTTTAACAAGATTGAATTAGTATAGATTTGCTAATCAAAGGTCATCTACCATCTTCAAATCTCTGGACCGTATTTTTTATTATTGACCCCTCTCTGATTACAGGTTGACATTGATTTTGAGAAAGAGCCTATAGGAACTGGAAAAGATGGAAAAAGTGTATACCTCAGGGACATATGGCCAAGCAATGAGGAAATTTCTCAGGTACATTGGTCACATGCTTATAGGTTAAGTTCCTCACGTTTTTCTCTCTGACACCATTAAACTTTCTTGCCAACTTTTGGGGTGCTCTTGCATAGGTTGTTCAATATAGCGTGCTGCCAAGCATGTTCAGGAACTCTTACGAGACAATAACTGAGGGAAATCCTTTGTGGAATGAACTTTCCGCTCCAAGTTCTATGTTATATTCTTGGGACCCAAACTCCACTTACATTCATGAACCTCCGTATTTCAAGAATATGACCGCAAATCCACCTGGTCCTCGTGAAGTGAAGGATGCGTACTGCTTATTGAACTTTGGAGACAGCGTAACTACAGATCACATCTCTCCAGCAGGAAACATTCAAAAAAGTAGTCCTGCTGCAAAGTTTTTAATGGACCGTGGTGTGACTGAAACTGACTTCAACTCATATGGAAGTAGAAGAGGTAACGATGAGGTGATGGCTCGTGGTACGTTTGCCAACATTCGTATTGTTAACAAGCTCTTGAAAGGAGAAGTTGGCCCCAAGACTGTTCACATTCCAACAGGAGAGAAACTTAGCGTTTTTGATGCAGCGAGTGTAAGCAGATACAGAACTGTCACTGAGCTTCAAATACTTCTAACTCTATCCTCCATTAAGTCGTTGACTGTTCACTTAAATCATATACTTTCAGAAATACAAGAACGCTGGACAGGATACGATTATCCTGGCTGGTGCAGAATATGGAAGTGGTAGCTCTCGGGATTGGGCTGCAAAGGGTCCTTTGCTTTTGGTAAGTCTTACTTTTTTAATAGCAGTCGTTTTGGTTATGTCCCTATGAAACCCTTAACGACTTACCACAAATTAGGGAGTGAAAGCTGTTATTGCAAAGAGCTTTGAGAGAATCCACCGCAGTAACCTGGCTGGTATGGGAATTATCCCTCTGTGTTTCAAAGCCGGCGAGGATGCAGAAACCCTTGGACTTACTGGTCATGAACGCTACACAGTCCACCTTCCCACCAAAGTGGATGACATTAGACCAGGTCAAGACGTCACTGTAACTACCGACACTGGCAAAACCTTTGTTTGCACTCTGCGGTTTGATACAGAGGTAAAACAAAGTAGCAAACAAAAATAAAAGCTCTGTCCAAAATAAAAAAATTCTGTTGGTCTGAGACTTGGTTTGTTGTTGTAACGTGCGCAGGTTGAACTGGCTTACTACGATCATGGCGGTATTCTTCCCTACGTCATCCGGAGTTTGAGCACCAAGTGATCAAGTGTTTCAGGCTTTTACTTTCTTCTTCCACTAATAGTTCCCATTTTTCCAAATAAAGCAAGTTTTGTGAGCTTATCTAGCCTATCAGGTTACACTAAATCTTTTTTGGCAAGAGCTGTTATCAGAAAAAGAAAAAAGCAAAACGACACAATTCATTCTATATTACAGTTATTATACCACTCGTTTTGTGTACCATTTTGGTTGTTAAATAAATTTAAAGTTCCGGAAACAAAATTACAGGAACAAAACATCAGTTTTCTGTGAGCAGCTAGTATTCTATATTCCCTTTGCTTCCAAAAAACTGCTGAGATATCGTTTACGGTATGCATGCCTACAACATCCATCTCCTCTTGTGCTTTCTTTGACGCTTGTGTATGGAGAGAATCCTTGGTAAACTAACTCTTGTGCAGAGATCTGGTGGCCTTTGACTCCCAAAACATTGCTTTGGCTTTGTCACTTGACATCATCCAATCTCTCTCAGCACGACGTTGACGTTGCCTTGCATTCTTTGCTCGCTTAGGGGCCAATCTTGCATCTCTCTCTGCAAATGCTAGTCTGAACTTCTCTGCTATTGGTAGCTCATTGGAGGAAAAGGAGGAAGATGCGGGATTCTGCACAACTCTAACTACCCACGATTTAGGGTCGATATCTTCCACAAATGGCTCATCCAATGCAACATCTGGTAATGCTTCTCGAGGAACCTTGGGTAGACTGTATGTGAGAAGTGAGGGCTTGGGATTTACCACAATTCTTGGGCACTCCACGGACAGCATCTCCAATGAATCCTTATCAATCCGTGGCTGCACAACAAGTAAAGTATATCTGCCGAGCGTGAAACTTGTGAACCAAAAAGAAGCAACACGAAGTCGTAAAAGATGCACACAAAGAAAGAACTGACCAAAGATTAGAAAGTAATTTCTTCTTATTTACTGGTAGCTTATACGACGTACCCAAACAAGCCAACGCAATGATTGACCACCATGACCAATCTCTGTAGTATCTAGTTCTTCCCATGTCTCCTCTTCAAGATTAACCAGATTTGGCTTAAATATGCTCAAACATCTGCGTGCAGTGGACTCACTGCTTGGGCATCCTCTGCAATATTAATTTTTGTCAGTTCCTGATTTATGTAGTTTGTTAAACCCAATCAACCCACAGACTAAAAAGCCACTTAATAAACAGTGAGTCATGCCACCTTAACAACAACATATGAAAGGCAAGTTTCTTGCAAATAGCTAAAGCAAAAATAATTTTACCCGCATCTGAGAGTCTCCAACGATCGGCAGTGTTGAACAAGCTCTGAGATGCCCACATATGTGATTTTGCTGCACTGGCTGCAGAGTATAACAATTCAGCTATAGAGTACTGGAGGGCGAACAAATACTATTATCCAATGTACAAAAGATCCTAGCTAAAGAACCAACAAGACCAGAAGTAGAAAACAAATTCGCTATTCCAATCAGCGAAAATCCAAGACAATACAGAACATGAGTGTTGGTAGACTACGTTCTTCCCATCCCAGTCATTGTAGATGGTTATGAAGTATTGAACAAAGGATAGAAAATTGATATCTAAGCTTCAAAACACACCATACTAGGCAGCTAAATCATTACTAGGGTACACATAACATGAGCTACAAGCACAGAGATCCAGGCTCAAAGGTGAACTTCAAATGTCAGTAAGCTTGTAGAAAACCTGATGTCCAAAGCTCTGAGAGATTTGCACATTTCCGCCACTTTAACTAAGGCGGAATCGGAAACATCTGAAGCGCTAATGTCTAAAAATTCCCAGGAAGGGTCAGCCAAAGAGATGATCAGATCATCATCCAGTAGCTTCCTTCTTTTAGCAATGGCAAGAATCGACATCTGTTGCAAGGGTTTGGAACTTTGGATTAGCATCGACATCTGTTGCAAGGGTTTGGATTAGCAAGAGGATAGGTGTAAAATGGTTGAAGAGAACCTTGATGTGGGCAGGAAAGATAAGAGAGATATCAGGTAAACAAGGAATGATTTCCTCCAAATGCCTCCCAACAACTCCAAGACATAAGCTGACAAGAGATGGAGGTCCTGCTCAAAATTTAACCCAGCTCAACCACAATCCATATTAAACATAAACAGAATCTCCAAAGACAAAGGCTTACGTGAGCAAGATAGATAAGCTGAAACAGGTTTCTTATTCCTTGGTCCAGGATTCGTATTCAACTCCAGATTCTTCAGCGATATTCGCAGCTTTTCTTTTGATTTGCGTGTTTCCATCGCCCAAAGAAATTTGTCTAATGAAGAAGAAACCCGACATAACGAACGTCATTTTGTGGGCCTCTAAATGTTTATAATCATTTGCATAATTGTATCTACAGGCTCAACACTAAGAGGGCCGGCCAAAATACACGGAACCAAATAAACGGAGAATCAAACCCGATCTGGAACCGACTAGATATCTGAATGGGTCTTAAACTCATATACCGGAAGAATCTTCTACTAAATATTTGAATGGAACCGATCCAAACTTATACATATTTATATCACTATATATATATATATATATATATATATATATATATATATATAATTGAGTACTGAATTAACATTAGGTTTTCATCTTTAAAAAAAAAAAATTCTTTTTGTGTGGTCAAGACAATCAAATGTGTTGATAATGCTAAAAAAACTAATTGTAATGGGTTTCCCTCCCAAGTGTGTTTTATGTATTTTTTTTTTTATATGTCAATTATTTAACTTGTGAACAAGAATTTCAGATCATGCGTCCGGTTTGATTCCAACTGCAGGTGAGGTTGGAGACGGTCTCACTGTCCACTCTACTCCCCCTAGCTTAAACATGTTAGGGATAATAACACAAAGTTTACATTTGGGGAAGATAGTGGGAAGGCCAAGTCTGCAGATGTATTTGTCATCAAACTTCCTAAGTTTCTCAATCGACGTGATTGAGGATGAAAAAAAAGGTGTTAAGTTGAGGTTGAGAAGAACAGAGTGAGAGGGTTGTCAGACATGTGTTAAGTTAAGGTTGAGAAGAACAGAGTGAGAGGGTTGTCAGACATTCTTTTCTATAATAAAAATTATTTATGGTTATTAGGCTAAATAATTGAAAGATTAAATTGGCTATGTGAATAAGATTTGGACCAATGACAAAACCACTTGGGTTAAGCTTAAATGTGTTTTTTAACATTGTCTCACATCATTTATCTTGTTAAAATCAAGTAATATCAAGTAATCAACACTATAAAATGGGCATGTGGGCTTGTGTGCTTGACATTTGGCTCTTGGACTCTATAGTCCCCCAACTACTTTTAATCAAAGCCTAAACGTGCTTAACCCTAAAATATTTGAATTCATAATCAACTAATTAATTTTTTTAAAAAAATTCTGTTTTATTAATAGTTACAAAACGACTTCGTGACTGCGCTAAATGCGCTAAGATAACACCAAATAGTTATTATCTATGATTATCGTTGTCTTTATTGCAGACGATCTCTCCCTTGACTATATAAACAAGTCATGCCTCTTGTCACTTCGTCACTCACTTCTCATTTTCTCTATAAACATCATACAGAAAATTCAGCAATCTCACCCTTTTTCTCCATAATTCTCGAGAGATTAGCTTAAATTTCTTAGTTCGTAGTTTCTTTAGTCAAGTGTCGTGAGTATAGTCTTACACAATTTTATCTTGGAATTTAGAATCTTAACAAACCCGTCAGACTGCGGGAGATTTTATGAATTAAGAAGAGAGATCATAACTTGAATGGAGGGAGATAGTGAGAGGGCCAAGAAGATATGATTACAAACATAACCCAAGCGGTTTTGTCATTGGTCCAAATCTTATTCACATAGCCAATTTAATCTTTCAATTATTTAGCCTAATAACCATAAATGTTTTTTTTTTTTTTTTTTAAAGGTCTGATAACCCTCTCACTATGCTCCTCTCAACCTCAACTTAACATCTTTTTCTCCATCCCCAATGATGTGGATTGAGAAAATTAGGAAGTTTGATGACAAATACCTTCCGCAGACTTGGCCCTCCCACTATCTCCCCCACAAGTAAACTTCGTGTTATTGTCCCTAACATGTTCAAGCTAGCGATAAACTCCACAAAGATTTTATAGAGGAGAAGTGTCTTTGTATATCCTCCTATCACTCTTCTCTCCAACTTGTGGAGAAAAGGAAATAAGTTTGAGATTCATTTAGAACCTCTGGAAAAAAGTATGCTAGGATCTCACCACACAATCAGCTGGTTTATGTAGCTGATTTTTGTAGTCCAAGATGAAAACGAGGTAAAAATGTAAGCATATAGAATGGTAGAGACTCGGTTGTACTTGCAAGTCTACGTGATCGAAAACATAAAATGGCATTAAATATTTTCCAAACAAAACGGTGTTCTCCTCCATTGAATAAGCATATGTTGTGTAGCAAGATATGCAATATCTCCCAACACATATAGCAAGAGGAGTGCATAAAACCCATCAAGTTTTCATCAGCTACATACATAACAAAAAGAGAACAAGGCCAACAAGATCCACCAGAAACAAAAATGTAGCTACTCGAAAAGAGGAGCCCGATGTAGTATGATATACATCAAGAAAACATAAAATATACTTGGATGCAAATAAGAGATGTTAATTTTGATCACACACAAAGCAAACTCAATATTCATGAAACGACTATAAATAAGCAGTTTCACGTTCTAGAGTTCACATTGAAAAAATAGCACATGAATCATTGAGTTAAGATTCTACATAAACAATATAACCATCCACCTTAATCTCCCACATTAACTACATAATCAATTTCACAACAAAAACATTCAAACCCCTTTGCGTATCAAACCCCATCGAAATTATAATAAGCTTCGATGAGAAACTAAATTCAGTAGCTAAGATCTCACCATACCATTAGATCTAGACCATATTTTAAAATAAAACGTAGATGCATCATGATGCACTAAGGTTCCATTAACAAATCCAATCTTACTCTTGACACTCAAAGCAATATGCATAACAAAACTTCAATCATCATAGTTCATTTCATCGAGACAAAGATATATGATTACAAAGCTGGATGATCGGTGTTATAGAGGAAAGACAAATAGTGAATTGGATCCACAATTCTAATGGATCATAAGTTCGTGAAGCTAGTTAAATGTGTAGCTATCAAGCCATTTAGAGCATAACTCTTTGAACCTAAAGTAGATTTTGTGAATTTTCGAGGAATTTTCTTCGAAATGAACCATTGAATCGTCAAATCAAACACATGGAACAAGAAATCAAGTTCGAAATCAACAAAAGGCGGAATAAAATTTCGAACTCGATGGCTATAATACCATATTACTAACTGTGAGACTTATAGGAAAGTTTGTTAGGAGAAGATTGTTTTCTTATTCAATAAATTTACAATGTATCATAAACAAGTATTTTAATATTGTGTATTGGGAACAAGTAAGTTTAATTCGGTTCTCAATCTTTTACATAAACCAACGAGACTTAGTTCCCTCTTCAATTTAATAGTCACTTTATCGTATCATTGTAAATCCATTGCATTGTATGGTCCTTTGAAGTCCTTCATGAGATCTGATCATTGCATCTAAATGCAAGGATATGGTTGTTGTGTATTAATACCAATTAAATGGCCAAAATATCCGTGCTCTTTTGCATCTCCAGTTTACTACTTAGCTTTGAGAATGTTGTGTTTTGATCTAGTGAAGTCTGATTCAAACAAAGATTTTGATCAAAGTGTTACAAAAGATAATTAGATTTTGATGTTTGTCTCTATCTTTTAGCTTGACCATTTCTCTTTGTTTCTTGTACAAAGTAACTGCGGTTTCTACGGGTGGACAAAATATTCGCACCCAAAAATCCGAACTGAACATTTCCGAAATTACCCGAACTAAACACGACCCGATTTTTAAAAATACGCGAACGGGGTTTAGCTCGTAGGTCGGATGAACCGAACCGAGATATCATAAATATCCAAAAATTATATAAAATACTTCTGTAATTATGTATATATATATTGGTATATTCAATTATTTTAAGTAAATTTTACAAATTCTCTTTGTTATTTTTTTGGTTTAATTATCTATATATTCAAATATGTATATATGTATATATATATATATACATATATAAATATATATGTATATTTACAAAAATAACCATTTCAGGGGTATTATTCATTTTTTAAAAATAATTAATTTAGATATTTCTGGAAACATTATTGGATTTTGTATACTTAAAACCCGGTCCCAAACTCTTTTGGTCCTTATTTACTATCCAGACCAAACTTCTTCAGTTTTTTATTTACTTTCTGGACCAAACCCGACCCAAAGCAGAAAAGAGAAAAGCTCAAGGATTGGCTGAAACATTTATTTTTAACTTTAAAACAGAAGAAAGTAAACTTCGTTTTATTGAACTTCTTAGAAAATTGTAAAAGAAACGCATTGATGACAGTGGAGCTGGCTATTGTTGTGAGTTGTCACCATGTAGAAGAGACTTAAAATAGCCATAGGCGATGCCAGAAATGATTAGTACAGCAACATGAGAAAGAAACATAATGGTCAAATTGGTCATGACAAAAAGCAGTTTTAAGCATTTTTGTCATGGGAAACAAAAATAAACCAAACAAGAAGAGTTGAAGAGAGAATTTGAGACAAAGAGCTAATACACATCCACTCAATAATTCATTCACCATATTCAAACGGTGGTTCATCACAGACCAGCTTTCTGGAACTTCAGCTCGATCATGACACTCATCATGCTTCACTGTGTTTTGTAAGATGAAACAGAAAGAAAAAGAATCAGCAAGCTCAGAAAAAGGAGAGCTGAGTGTATTGGATACTTTCATTCAAAATTTTGGACAAAACCCAAACAATATTACCTGCTGTTGCTGCTGGTAACCACCAGGCTGCTGGTAGTTTCCATAGCCGGCCCCAGGGTAACCGCCATAGTAGGCGTTAGGGTCCTGAGGAGGAGGTGCATATCCATATCCTTCATATCCTTGAGGAGGATATCCATAGTATCCGCCACCACCATACTGGGCTTGATCAGGTTGAGTCTGTCAAATTCGTGGATTAAGGGATCAGATTGAGATCACAAAAGGCAGAGATGAACTGTCAAACAGATACAAACCTGCTTGTTGGAAGGACTGCGACCCCATGAAAGACGAATGCTTTGTCCTCCAAGTTGTGTTCCGTTCAACACGGAGAGTGCTTGCTCCGCACATGCCCTGAAACACACCGACAGATAGACAACGTTTAACAGATTCTCATAGAGAAACAAACTTTGTCTTCACAGTCACACTACCTATTGGTATATTGAACAAATCCACAACGTTTTCCTGCCGGTATTTTCACATGAACTAGTTCACCATATTGACCAAAAACTGACTTCAACATATCTTCAGTTACACTTTGATCCAAAGCTCCAACAAAAATCTGGAGTAATAAACATGACGTATTAATTCAGTAATATACCTCACATATAACAGGCTTACGAAAACCAAAACAAAGTACGCACTGTTGTGTTATTTGGATCACTTTCTCCAGGATTTCCTTGAGTGTTTTGATATGCAGCTGCAAATAAAGACAAGAGAACTTAAAGCTCAAACTTCTATCTATTAAATTCAAGAGTGCCAGGAAACAGAGACTAAAGCAAACACATACAAGCAGTTGCAAAACCTATAAATCAAGACCCAGAAAGTATCAGTAGATAAAGCAAATGGCATATATGATACAACTTGCTCGTCAAGGTAAAGAGATTCTAAAGTTGGTGGATAACTGGTTCACGAATCATCAAGGATGTTCTAGGGGAAAGTGCCTACAGGATCAAACTTTGAGACATTGGAGAATAAGATCAAAATTCTCCAGGGTACCACACAAGTAACCTAAATTCCTTCCAAGGTTTGACACTGTTAGTAATCAACTTGTCGAAAGAAGATAAGTAACACGAAGAAGAGTTGCTAGTATAAATTTAATGGAGAAAGTAACTGAAAGAAGGAAAAAAGTGCAACACTAACTGAAAGAAGATGAGCTAAGAGGTATGAATAAGATAACAATACTCTTTAAAGATTTCAGAATGGAAAATATATGAACGTAATGAACTGCGAAAAGAAATCACTTAAAGGTAGGTTTAAAGTAAAAGAAAAGACTTGGGCTTGATAAGTAAGGGACTGAAAGTAATTTGCGAAAGTAGCTAATAAAGGCCACTTGTAATTAAGTTCTTCTGAAAACATAACCAACTGACCTAAATGAGGCCACGCAAAGGTGGAATCATTTTCAGCTGAAATCAGTTCCAGGACCCCCCAAAGAGAGCCTCTTGTTCTCCTGCTTTAAAACAACATGAGTGTTTTCTTATAAGTTTTAGGATGGCTTGCGATATAAAATTCTTTGGAGTGCTGAAAGGCATGAAGCGGAAGGAATTCTCTAATTTCTATCTTTGAGCACCAAGTAACAGAACAAGAGAGAAAGTAGTGAAGGAATGGCCCAGGAAAAAGACAATCAACTAACATATAGCCACTCAACATATGTAATAAGCATACCTGGTTGCATTGTAAGAGGCTTCTTGTTGGCAGCTGGACCAGTACGCATAGGCCTTGAAGAGCAGTATTGACCATTCATCTCAGTCATGGCACGCATCTGCTCAGATTCATCGCCAAATCTGACAAAGCCATAGCCCTTGGAGCGTCCAGTGGTCCTATCAGTGACAACTTTGGCCCCCTTGACAGAAGCGTAGACATTCTTAAAAGTTTCGGTAAGCATGTAGTCGGTAACATCAGGAGCAAGGTCCCCAACGAAAACAGTGTGCTCAGGGCCTTCAGACTGGCGTCTCTCACCAGCTCCAAGCTGAGCCCAGTTGAGCCTGAAGGTCTGTTCACTGTTGGGCATTGGAGCACCATTGTACGTCTGCAAAACCCTCTCAGCAACAGCATGGCTCACAAACTCAATAAACCCATAACCCTCAGAAAATCCGCTCTGCTTATTGCGAATCACTTTAGCTGATTTAGCCTGCATCACCAAACAAGACAAAGACAATAAAAACCCCGCCCTCAAAATGGGAGATACGAGCTTTGAATATTACCTCGCCAGTAACAGCGAAGATGTTGAGAAGATAGTTCTCATCCATCCAAGGCTGTAAGTCTCCGATCCACAAGGACTGGATCTCACCAGGATTCTGAGATCCGCCGCCATACTGCGACTGCTGATTCCAGGCTGCCTGTTGCTGCTGCTGCTGCTGCATCATCATCCACGACTGCTGTTGCTCCGAGGGAATCTGCCCTGATCCTGCCGCAGCACCGTTGGTGGCTGGAGGTGGCTGCTGCATCATCCCGACGAGATGCGATTTTTTACTTTTAAAGGTTGACGAAAGGGCAAACAAGAGCATCATTCTGAGCTGTCTCGGTATACATATACAAGTCAAACAAATGTGGCTTCTGGCCCACTATGAAACCTTTAGGCTTAGCCCATTATCACACCCCGGTTTATTGTTAATTCAAGTTCCTCTTAGGGTTTTGACTTTTACCTCGTGGACCGGTTTGGGATTGAAACTCTAAACCCCGGCCATTGAAGAAGAGAAAAGCT
Organism: Odontarrhena argentea; assembly: GCA_900406245.1. Lineage (NCBI taxonomy): Eukaryota > Viridiplantae > Streptophyta > Magnoliopsida > Brassicales > Brassicaceae > Odontarrhena > Odontarrhena argentea. The sequence goes on along the minus strand of OVAF01000454.1, from coordinate 19,794 downwards.
CCGAGTGTTGTTTTCATGGAGGAATCAGCATCGGACTTGGAAGAGCAAGGTACGGTTACAGCTTGACCCTTTTGATTTTGCCTACAAAAACTCTTCTTTCTGTTTTAAACTGTGTGTTTGCTATTTCAGGAATGGTAGTGGACGGAGGGAATAGAGGTCCTGAGGCTCAAAAATTCCCAGCGATGGCTTTCAGACCATCCCATGAAGCTAAGCTTAGGGAATTGTTGCATAAGATTTGTTTACATGAGATTAAGCTATGCTCTGATGCTGCCAAAGAATTCCGTAAGTTACTCAAGGGAGAAACTGGCGGTGATTTGTTGCGCTTGTATTTCCACAACTCACCCAACTTTGCTGAGCTTCTCGAGGCATGGAAGCTCCGACATGGCAAACAAGGACTGTCTTATATATTCTTGCTTATCCAGACCATTCTGAGTCATCCGGAGGGCAAAGGTAGATCAACCGATCTCGGAAGAGCTATTGACCAGTATACTAAGTTACTTATTGAAGAAAAACTGGATGACATTTTCAAAGAATTGGACAGCAAAGAGGGCAAACAACAGAATGCTGCTCTTTTATTGTTGGCTTCCATTGTTAGACGTGGTACAGGCATGGCATCAGAGATAGCTAAGAAATTTGATTTTAAGAAATTTGCAAAACTGGCAGAGTATAAAACGCGAGGGGCTAACAAGGTGGGAAAACACTCAACCAGGACTGCCTTTGTTGCCTTTGCAATATCTTTCCTTCAGGTTGGCAAGCCTGGATTGTTAATGTCTGTTTTACAGCAGAAGGAAATGTATTCTAAAGTCCTACGTGGTCTTGGGAATGACAATGAAGATACTGTGGCTTCTGTCTTGTCTACATTGAAGGATAAGATCCTGGTTGAAGAATCTTTGATCCTTCCTAGTCTGAGAAGTGTTCTTTTTGGAAGGGCGACACTAGAGCAGCTAGTCAACATTTCTGCAAGAGAAGATGGTGGGATTGTGAATGAATTAGCCCATGATGTTCTTGTTAAAGTTTGTACAGACCCCTGTAATGGATTGATGCCAGATGCAACGAGAAAGTTGAGAGGCAATTCACACAGACTACTAGAGCTCATGAAGATGTTGAGAGCTACAGAAATAGGTTATCACAAGGATTTGCTTCTAGCCATCGTTAGGGGTAGACCGTCTTTAGCTTCAGCTTTCTTGGACGAATTTCCATACAATGTGGAAGATTTTGCATCACCATCCTGGTTAGTCTTCTTCAGAGTACCAGAGTGTTTCTATTTTTATTTGGAATGCTGTCTGTATCATCAGATTTTTGCTGTTTTTTTTTTTTCATTCTTTCTGCATAGTAATTGAAGTCGTTGCAGGTTTTCGTCTATTACCTTGGCAGCAAATTTGGTATCGTCAGTAAGGATTTCATGTTCGTTTGACTTCCTTAATCCAGATCAACGAGCTAGACTCTCTTCTGGCGGTTCAGAAGTTCAGACTATCATGAAATGCATATGTCCCCGACCTTTTAGCCGGTCGTTGATCACCAAAGGGATGCTCCATTCTGATTTTCTTGTGAAACACGGAACCCTGAGATTTCTCTTGGAGACGCTGAGGCTGTTGGATTCTTTAGTTACTGCTTCAAACCTGTGTTCATCTCATACCTGCTCTGTTGAGCAAATTCAAGCTTATCTCGAGCAGGATGTCATGGGTGAAGTGAGAAGCTTTTTTCCAGATTCCCAGGTGTTATTGACTGTACTGAAGTCTATAGACAGGTCTAGTGGAAGCCAAAAGCTGTCTTTGAAGAGAAAAGCAGTGTTTGATAGTGAATTAGTAGATAGAAAAAAGCGATTAAAGAGATCTGAGATGGATGTGTTGGAAGAAGAAGCTGGTGACATCATCATAGGTGGGGTAGGTTCTGATAAAGATATCTTTTTGGCAGAGGATACTGTGGATGCTCATATGACAGATCAAGCAAATGCTGAAAAAGAATATCTAGAAATTGTTTCAGAAATTTGGGCTTCAGAGCGTTGTTCTAAGTCTATTGATTCAGTCGAAGAAGCAGAGATGTGCTTTCACATTAAACTTCTGGATGCCCTAAGAATTTATGTGGTATGTTAATTTCTTTTCTTCCCCTTTTCTCTTTTTTCCGGTTGTTGATAATGAAAAAGTAGAACACGTTTATAAAATTTTTTTTACTCGTGCTTAAAGTTATTTTGACTAAATAACAGGGTATTGTTAAGTACTCTACTTTTAACCCTCCGTGTCAAATTCTGGTTTTGATGTTCTTGCAAGTATAACATACTCATTGCCGTTTCATTTTTAAGTTCTAGAGTTTTGCCCAGTTCAGCTAGAGAACATGAGTTGGTCTTGCTTTACTTTCTCAGTTTTGGTCAAATTTTCTCATTTCTTTTGTCAGTTTGACAATGTTTATTTAAGATGTGTATGCATTAGTAGTAGCATAAGCATCCTCATCTATACTTAATCAGCTTTTATTTTAAGCTACATTTTTGTTTTAAATCTTTGCAGCATGTTGTGCCTAATGCGCTTGAAGGATCTTTTGATGTCTTCATGAAATTTCTAAGCAGTTCTTCAAATTTGACTGCTGAATTGCAGAGAGCTCTATTGTCTTTGCTAAATGAGTACATTTGTTGGACCCCTAAGTCCCAAAGTGAGAGAGTTCCTGCAAGAATGCCACCACTTTTGTACAAGCAATTGCATGTGTTTATGAAATTGTTACTTATTTCTCCTCACAAGGAGGTAAAGGATCTAGCGCATAATTTAGCATGGATAGCTATGAGTAGCACTGGTGCATTTGACAAGAACCCAAGTGAAATTAGTGCGTGGTTCATGTTTCTACCTCGTTTTGGAAAGATTAAACTACCTCTTAAGATTCAGGAGGCTGTACAGAAGATGTCATTAGTTGTCATCTCCTTTTTATGTGATGCAGTTTCCACTGTTGGAAATAATTTATTCAAGCACTGGGACATCATCAAAAATAGCTTATCCCATTTAAAAGGTATAGATATTTGTCCCCTCGAAATGAATTGTTTGGTATAGGTTTCACGTTTTTACTCTTTTTACTTCTGTGTGTTGGTTGCAGGAGTATCAATTGGTTTCAGCCCCCTAATTGTTTGTCTACTGCAAAAATGTGTGAGGCTACTAAATTCTGAATCTGATACGTATTCTTTACCGGAAAAGTCAGCAATATCTTTGTACGTTTGCAGCACATTAAAATATCTTTTGCAAACTCAGGTAATATTCATCTGCATATAAATTTATTTACCATGCAATAGGTTTATATTCTAGTCTTCTCCACCTAAGATATTGAATATTGTAGGTCAATTCCAGATTACTCTCATGTTTGGTCCAGTCAGTTTTGTCTGAGGTGGTTGATGGATCTAAAGATTCTTTATGTGAATGGAGGCCCTTGAGCAGGTTGTTGCTTTTTTCACTATCTTTGTCAGACGAAAAACCTTTCATCTTGCAGTCCATAAGGACAAAGGGTCTCCCTGCTGACAGTTCTTTTGCAGATACTCTTGATGAGATCAAAGGACTGGTTAAAAGCATTACTCCTGATGAAATTGCAGGACTAGTTAAAGCGTTTTCTTCTGCATTGATATGTGCAACACCGGAGTCAGTCTTAAAAAATTTTGCTTCGGTGATGGCAGTTTCTTGGGCTTTGTACCAAACATCCTTCTCATTTTTACAGTCCATCACATTCTTAGAGGAGAACTTCCTCGGAAACCTTTCAAAGCTATCGCCTGACTTTTTTGCCAGAGGTTCCGAATCTACTGATTCAAACAATCTACATGAAGGAAAAGTAGATAGTGAGATTAATTTTTCTGACCACTCATCCATAGCCGAAGAAATCGACAGTAAGATGACCACTCGCGATATCGAATATTCTACCTTCTCTATATACTTGGAGCAAGTTCCTTTTGCGGTATTACTTAACGCCATTATGAGCATGGATATATCTTCCTTACCAGAATTTCCAAGAATATTAGAGCTACTGCTGCTAAAAGTTTCGCAACCCGAAACCAATAGTTTTGACTCGAATATTCAATTAATACTGTTCTGGCTCATCCGGATACGATCATCTTACAAGATTCAACCAGCTCCGTTACTCTGTCAACTCTCTGAGATCTGTGTACGCCTCATGAAGCACTTGTTTTCACAAATATCAGAACCGGAGCTTGTTTCTGGACCCTCTTCACGTAAGTTGCTTGCTTGTTTTACAAAGGAGGTGCATCAAGTGGCCCATACAGTTCTTCGCCATCCAGTTGTGATGGCACTGTTAGAGAGTCCCTTGGATTGTACCACATTACCTGGAGTGCAGAATGTTGATACTTTATCAGAAGCTTCATTGACAACGGGCAGTCTAGCAATCAGCGAAATAGATCAACACATCCTTGATCTATTTGCTTCAACTTGTGAGCGCTTTTTGTTGGATGAGAAATACATTGTGCGGAAAGGGGACCTCGGGGATAATAAGTCAATTATGGCTTTTAAGGCCTTCATTGAAAGGCTTCTCTTGGAATTTAGGGTCAAGTTTGAGCTTTGTGTTGCTTCTCAAAGTTACATTCCTCTTCTCCAACCATCACAATTAATTCATGGTCTGTTGAGATTTATATCACCCTTTAAACTTTTATATCTTGTTCGTTCCATTTTGAGTAAAGTTGATGCAGAAGAATTGCTAAGCCCAAGTTCGAGTATGATTCGTAGTTTGGGAATGGACATTGCCGCCGGAGCTTTTGAGATGCTTATGTTGTATTCTCAGCAGCCAGCTGCCAAGAGAAGGGTATATGATCTGCTTTGGGAACTAGAAGAAAAGCATTATGACAGTAAACTCATCGAGGAAGTGTATAGCCTGGCATGCACGTTTTCTACCTCCTTTGGTTTGGAATCGGCAGATATTTGTTTACTTAAAGTAGTGGGTAGCATCTTCAGAAGGAAACGTTATCAGAATTATAGTGTTCACCCATTGACCTTGATTGTTTCACAGATTGTTGGGAGAACCTCAGAAGATTTGATTATCCATTGCATTAACCAGGCAAGCATAGCCAAAGCGAATATATTGTTCTATCTTGTGGAGTCCAGTCCCCTGCATCTGTCAGTCTTTGGACGGTATTTCATTAGTATGCTAAGTAAGAAACAGGATGACTCTGCGCTTACAGATAATCAATTAATCATGCTTCTGCCTGCTGCACTATCATATCTGACATCACTTGTTGCAGAACTCGAGAAGCCATGTAGTAGATGTCTGGATGTAACTTCAGTTTATTCAAATCTACTAATTAATGGTTTTCTTCAAGGGCCGAGCTTTTTGTCTGGGTGCATCGTTGAAGAGAAGTATGAAGAGATTCTGTTGTCGACGAGTGAGGACATTGACATAATGTTTAATGCGAGTCTGATTGGGAAGGCAATACGTATGTTTCAGTATCATCTTGCCTTGACAGAAAGTCCTACGAAAAAAGAAGATCTCTTTAAGGTATTCCAGTCCATTCTTCCGCACACTAACACTGGCAAGGAGATGGTGGATTACGATATAAAAGAAGTGGACATTCAGTCAGTAAACGAAATGGCTAATGTTGCTATTCGTGTGGTTGCAAAAGTAACAGTTTTGAGGATTTGTTTGTTTCCTGAGGATAGCCGTATGTGTTTTTTAGGTAGTCGTGTGAAGGAAGAGTCTCTGAAAATGGAATCCGACAGAGATAAATTGTCAAAGCTATTACTAATTGCTTTAGTTAATAGTTGGCAGTGTGTTGTCAAGAAATTTGATGGTGTTTTTGGAGGGAATTCCGAAGGAAAACAAGACAAATGTTGGTCCCTGTGCAAAAGCCTTGAAAACTTCATATTGAGAAGTATTCTAAATATTTTGGAAAACATGTGTGAGGAGCTTGTTCACTTGGATTCCCTTCCCTTTCTAGAGAGACTAATGAAATCAGTTCTTCTGTATAGGTTTGAAGACTCGAAGACACTACAGATACTGAGAGAAATTTTCTCCTTATTGTCTAGAGGAAAGTACTCTTATGCACCTTATATCCAACTCTTAATATCACATTCTCAGTTTACACCGACTATCAGTTCTCTCTCCATATCATCCTCAAGTACTGGTGAAATATTCAGGCCTGTCTCCAGCATCCTCAAGCATCTTATCATCCCAAGTCCGAATTCTGAAAGAGTTGGAAGTTGTTGTCTCACAGCACCTGACTTTGATAAGCAGTTGGAAATTGTCAAAATTCTCAGAGTGCTACTCTCCAATTGTGGAAAAGATTCAGGAATCAATCTCAAAGAACTGTATTTTCTTCTTATGTGTTCTTATGGCGCAACTCTGAGCGAGATCGACTTGGAGATCTACAAGTTGATGCATTATATTGAGTTGATTGATAGCGAACACACCCTGAAGGGTTCTGAAACAGATTATTTGTGGGGTAAAGCTGCCTTGAAAAGAAGAGAGGAATTGCAGTTCTCACAGGATGCACCTGACAGTAGTGAAGCCGATTTAGTGGAAGATCCCCGGCAGAGTCTTTTTAAGGAAAATATTTGTGTTGATCCCAAAATATGTGCTCTAACTGTTTTGTATTTTCCTTTTCAAAGAACTGCAGAGGTATCGGATAACACTTACCAGTATGATAATCCAAATGGCCTGGTACTTGTCTTTAATTTTTTTATTTTCTTTTTTTTTTTTTTTGTGAGAAGTTCTTGTACTTGAACTTTTTGACATTGTTCTGGTTAATCTCTCGTCTCTATGTAGAAATGCTCACCTTTGGAGAACATTCAACGATATGATCCGGCTTTCATCCTGCGCTTCTCAATACACTCATTGTCCATGGGATACATTGAGCCTGTTGAATTCGCCAGTTTAGGCTTGGTTGCAGTGGCATTTGTGAGCATGTCTTCAGCAGATCTTGGGATGAGAAAGTTGGGTTATGAGACTCTTGGGATATATCTGGATGCCCTTGAGGTAATAGCTATTTTTGTTATCTAAACTGTATACTTGTCCTGTTTTGACCGTCCATTAAAGTTCTCTTCAGAATCTTTAGTATTATAGCTCCTTTATTGAATGGCATTTTCATTAACTTATATGCTATATAATATGGCAAAAGATATAAAAGAGGGAAATATTTTGGCCTGCCCTGTCTGCACAGGGGATTTTTATTGCATTTACTAGCTTGTAAAAGTATTTATTTAATTGGAGTTTTGTGTCCTAGGTTAACAATACTTTCCTTCCTGTAAAGTTAATTGGTTTTGCAAAGGTGCAATGGTCAGATTTGTTCTCGACTATTCCAAAGTTAGATGGTCAATTTTTATTTAACTACAACTTTTTGATGTAGAGTTGTCGGAAGAATAAGCATGTAAAAGGGCTTAAGCTTTTGCTGATGTATGTGCAAAATGGAGTTGAAGAACCATGGCAAAGAATCCCAACTGTTTCTACTGTATTCGCCGCTGAGACATCTCTGATATTGTTGGAATCTTCGCACGAACATTATGTTCCCATAAACCATCTTTTGAAGAGCTCTCCTGCACTGAATCTGAGGGTATGTATTCTGTGAAAACTTTAAACTCTGTCTACATTCTTTACACTTTGCGAGCATTCAAACTGTTTATGGTTTTCTTTGTTAGGGGATACCTATGTTTCACGAGTTTTTTGAGAAGAACCCTATAAACTTTAGATCACAGAGAGTTTGGGAACTTCGCCTAGTGTGTGTGGGATTGAAATCAGACGACGATGCTCAAATTTACATCAAAAACTCCATCCTTGAGACATTAATGAGTTTTTTCTCATCTCCTCTTGCTGATGATGAAACTAAAGGACTAATCCTTCAGGTGATACTTTCTTTCCTTTATGTCACTTAGTGTTTATTTTGCACTTATGTGCACTTCTCTGGAATACCACTAAAAGGTTAATTCTGAGAATATATTTAGGGAATTTGGTCTTTCTTTATAATACATACACAAGTCTGTGTGAGTATGGGTTATCCGACGCGACAAAGCCGTCTTTCTGTGATTTTCAGGTTGTGAGGAGGTCAGTCAAATTCCATAAGATGGCCCGACATTTAGTTGACAACTGTGGTCTGTTCTCATGGTGTTCATCATGTATCTCAATGTTAACTACAAAGCCCATTGGAGATGAAGATATGCGCTTGGTAGTTATCTTGGAGGTGTGTATAAATTTTGAGAATTAGTTCATAAAATGCATTAGTCATGGTCAAGCGTGCACACTGTTTAAGAGTAATTATAATTTAAGCGAAAACAGTGGTTACAATTTTGCATTTGAAAATCCATAGGATACTGTGATAATACGATGCAAAATTAAATCCAATAGTTTACTGTGATTGTTGTCCATTTTACATCATATTTGCTAATTGAATTGCTTTTCTGTATTGTTACATCAGATCATAACGGATGTTCTCTCTTCCAGAAACGTTACAGAGTGGTTGGAGAAATATGCCATCGAAGGGCTAATAGAAATATCATCACGTTTATACAGACTTTTATGTGGTGGACTGGTATCACTACAAGAAAATGCAACTTCGGTTGTACTAATTTTGCAGATACTGTCGGCCACTCTAGAGATATCACAGAAAAGAAAAATGTACCAGCCCCATTTTACCATCACGACTGAGGGGATATTCCAACTCTTTGAGGTTGTTGCTGATTGTGATTCTCCTCAAGTCGAAGCGAGTGCAGAGCGTGGGCTTAAAACTATATTAATGAGCATTCCTCCAATTGACCTTATGTGCATGGTATCTTGATTTCCATGCCCCTCTTTGACTAGCATCACTCCTAGTTTGTTGTGAACAGCTTATATATTGTGTCTCATACAATATCTTTTCAGGACGTGGAAAAACTGAAAAGGTTTCTTTTGTGGGGAACTTCCACAGCCTTGAAAAGTGACCTTAAAGAGGGATCCGGGCCTAGTGAGTCAGATGCTAACGCACTCATTGAAGAACCACACGAGGAGTCTATGGTGGCAAAGTTGTTACGTTGGCTGTCGGCTTCGATGATTCTTGGGAAGCTGTATCCTGTAGCTAATGATTTGAACCCAGCAGTAATCAGCAAATCAAACCCAGAAACGTTGTTGACATTGTTAGAAAGTATTAAGACAAGGAATCTCGAAGGCTGCGAGACAAAGTCACAGCTCATAATAGGGGAAGTAATTGTACACCTCCAACAGCTTCTGTGTAAAAACTACAGGGTTCTTCCCTCTGCTGTAGTTGCACTTTCTGTTATGCTTCTTCGCAATGGCCTCGGGATTGCAGGTAGCTTGCTTCTCGTATATAACTTGTATTATGTGGATTACTTGGCTCTGAATGGGAATCAGTATGTAGTAGGTTTGGGTTTTGATATTGGAATGAAGCTTGCCGCATGAATTTCAGTTGGTTAGAGAAAATCTGATGAAAACAATAGTATTAGATAGACTTGTTCCTAGGTGTTAGCTACAACTGTCTATGTCCCAATGCTCACGTGTTTCTGCCAATCAGCATCTGTAATCTGTAAAATGAAATTTTGCTATTTCTCTGTGTAGGCTCAGAGTCAATTGGCGATTACAAGCTCATCAAATCTTTGTGTTCTAAAATAAGTAGTCCTCCTGAGGCTAGTCCAGTCTGGAGATGGTAACAACTAATGACTCCTCTATTGTCGACTCAATTTCGAATGATTTGTCCATCATTCTAAAGTTTGACCTGATTTCTTCTCAACAGGTCATATTACCAGCCATGGAAGGATCTCACATCGGAACCAGCCACAGATCTGGAAAAAGTAGATGAACTCCATGCATGTCAACACCTTTTGCTAATACTATCTGATTTGCTCGGACAAAAGCCATGGGGATCATTACAGACGTTGAATCATGAAAGTTCCAAAGTATTAGAACATGAAAGGGGTTTAGTTTAGGCCTAGTCACTATTTTGTGTCATCCTGTAGTCAATCAGTTTTGTTATATCTATGACTCAAGTTTTGGAACATCAATGATAATGTTGTGGAGTCGGATTCCATATGAAGTCAAGGTAATGTTGGCAGACTTTCATTAATTTTTTTCCAAATATACATGTCTGTAAACTATATATACAAAAGTGTACTAAATCTTATGAATATTTCTTCTCCTAATTCGTGGATCATAACATGAAGTTCCTAACAAACAGATGACATATCTGATCGGTTGGTTCTAGCAGTTCTTTGGTCTGTGGTATTTTGGAGGCAGAGAGGGGCAGTGCTCGTTCATATGTGGGTATGGCTCCATTGTGTTGTAACCGGGAAGTTCCATTCTGTATTTCCCGAGTATTTGACAGTACGGAAGCTTCACATCATCATTGTCATTGCACCATTTGGGAAAACGGCTTGCATTATTCTCAAAAAACTTGAGCATGTAAGCATCTTTGATCTGCAAATAAGTTCTGTCAGAATGTCTGTATCTTCTAGAGTATGCATAGATTGGTTCTCACCGTGAATTCTGTGACTTGAATGGAACTAGAGATTGGATCAAACAAGCCAGCTTCTTTGTACATTTCGAGGATGAAAGCGATACAAGAAGTTGATTTCCCATCACTATATATCCAATCATCCTGTTCAGGAACTGCCAGCAACTCGTCAAAAGAGGATCCACGCTTTTCGACTTCCACCAGTACATCAGGAAGATCAAGACCCTGCCATTTCAGAACATCTCAGAAAGAACTAAACCAAACAAATAACATAACAGAGAGAATACATAATCGTCTTATATGGATAACAGAGAAGATAAAAGGATACGGTACATGCATTACGTTGTCTATCAGCTAAGGGTTACTCTGTTTTGCCAAGAAATCAATGACCTTAAAAGAAACGAAAGACTGAAAGCATCGGGTACCATGTGCCAAGAGCCAATACCCCACTCTAACTATAGCTTTTACTTTTTTTAAAACCACATAATCCGGAAGAGACAAAAAACTTGTTTGATTAAGCAGTTTGAACAAGTGAAAAGAATGTACGAAATGCTAGTACCTCAGTTCCAAGTCGTTTGTTAAGGGCCTCATTCCACATGTTGGCAGCATAATCAGGCTGGATTTTGCTCCAAACTGTCATCACAGAGGCAACCTGGAAATACAACAATGGACAAATACAAAGCAAACTGTCATCAGAGAGTGAATTTGATTCCCATGTTTTCAAGTCAAAATTCTGAGAAATGTAAACCTACAAGATGAGCATCCAGAGGTGGTGGATAGTTTCCACTGATGGTATCAATCCAGCTAAAGATCAAGTTGTGATAACCATATGGTTTACCATCCATGCTGCGAGCATATTCCCATGCAGCTGTAACATTAAACCTGGCTCGATACTCAGGATGCAATGGTAGTAACGCGATGTGGGGATTTGAGTCATCCTTGGTTTGTTCAAACTCCCACCACTCTTCCCAGGGCAATATTGCTATTACATCTTCTCCCTGCGACCCCAAAGTTCAAAAGGAGAAGACAGGAAAGGAATTTATGATACGCATAATTTATATGAAAAAGACGCGTATAATATGAAAGTCATATCACTTACTGCGATGATGTTCAACCATATCAGTTTAGCTTGTTCTTAGTAGGGATAATTATCTAATGATACCCAGAACAAGAATTCGCACCCAATGGCTATATGACATTTTATAATAGAACACACATACAAGTTAAGGAAAAAAAAAAACTAATTCATCCAGCATTTCAGAATTACCTTTTCATTTTCATTCCCAGATTCACCAACCCAGAGTTTCCCTTCAGAGTCTCGCAAACAGACAGCAGTGTGGCCAGCATAGGCTCCGCTAACCCACTTCTCAAGGGTCTCAAAGCCACCCCACCGCCCGCGGATTTTAGATATAGCTAGTAAGTCTCCAGAGTGGATTTCATCGGTAGTAATGTTTGTAACCCAGGGTTGAGGACGAGCATAGAAATTAGCACCCATATGCTTCTCAAGAAATGCAATATTTGAATTCTCCCCCCAACCAGTATTGGTAAAGAGAGGGAAGACATCCCACAGGGCACGGAGAGTTCCCAGCATCCCTGCTTCCATGAGGAATATGGAAACACCTTTCTGCTTAACCTGGTTTAATGCACATCCAACAGGCAAAACAAAGAGCCATTAAACAAAGAGATGAACAAATGGGCATGTTGGTTTATCAAAAAAGAAGAAAGAAGAGACAGCAGTATACATATTGATACTCGGCTTTTCCCTCCCACTCGTTGAAGTCCATGGTATGCTCCCTGGACCTGAAGTACCAATCCCATGTGACACGATATGGAGTAACAAAGACATAAATATCCATACATGTCCAACTATGTGCCTTATCGACCTGCAATAGCTCAAGGATATTGATGAGGTTCGAAATCAGCTTTAACAATGGAACACCTCCTAAAGACTAAAGAGGAAGGTGAGTTGAAATTGGAGAGAGCCCGAATCTAGGAAAGCGATTTCATTTCCAAAGAAGGATCGTATTGGCTGAAAATCAAAGGATCATTGAAGAAACAAAGTGGTACCTTAATGTGAAGAGTGCCGCCGCCAAATTGGGTGCCGGAATTGTTATTGAACTCCAACCAAGCTTTGTTCTCATAGAAGCAAGCACCTTTCCACTCGACGGCGTCGTTTTTAAGAGAGGCGGAGCCGATGTAAGTAGGGAGGAGATCGACGGCGGCGTTGAGAGAGTTGAGGATGGGCCACGAGAGTTGCCTGGGCAGAAACGGAAGCAGGTCGCGAGGGTGAAATGGTGATGAAACACTGAGGAGAAGCAGTAAGGTCAAGGCCAAGAAGATGCGCGGAGAAGCCATAGCCTTCTTGGCTCGGTTTGCCAAGTCTGGATTTTTCGATTGTCCCATGGACTTGGTTTCTCAACGTATCACTATCTTTCTTTGGTATATTCTTCAGATTCATTATTTTATATTTTCTTCTAACAATAAATTGAATGAGACAAACAATCTGATTTTCCAGTTTGAAACGGAAACAAATTTATATGTATACGGATTCATAATTTTGTTTCTAAATTTAAAAACCTTGAACCAACTTGAATCCGAAAATAAAATAATTGAGGCAAGCAAAACTTTATGTACCCAAATGAATATTTGATTATTTGCAATATGGTTCTGATCCTTTATTGACATGTCATGTCGAGAGAGAGAGCATATGCTCCTTTAATTCATTATTAATCCTTATGTCAGATTTAATGGTAGCTTAATTTGAAAATGTTTAGATTTTAGTTGGGGATTTGACAACAAGGTATCACAGCTATTAATGCGTTGTTGCCCCACCAATCTCTAATGCACATGCTACCCTTTTGCACACAACATTACTATATATGACATCTTTCATGAATCATAGGTTTTATGCATTTAGCTTTATATACTCTAAACGACTAAAAACTTGTGATATCTTTAAATGAATATTGTACCACTTCAAACTCAGTGTTCTTTAAGATCCATCACCCCCAACATCCTAAGAACCCACCGTCCGTCGCTTCTCCCGCGGGTGGTTGCTTCTACCGCCAAGTCTCAGTCTAATCCTGAGAAGCTTGTGGTTGAGAATTCAGCTCTACAATCAACATGGACCCACCGGTTGTGGGTTGCAGCAGGTTGTACCACCGTGTCTGCCTCTTTTGCCAGATCTATCGTTGGATGTTTTACTTCTCATATCTGGCTCGAACCAGCTTTAGCCGGTTATGCAGGCTACATCTTAGCTGATCTAGGCTCTGGTGTGTTCCATTGGGTCATCGATAACTACGGTGACGAGTCAACGCCTATTATAGGAACCCAAATCGAAGCTGCTCAAGGTCACCACAAGTGGCCTTGGATCATCCTCAGACGTCAATTTGCAAACAATCTACACGCTCTGGGTCGAGGCATAACCATCTCAGTTCTTCCACTAACCCTTGCATTCAATGACCCTGTGGTCCATGGCTTTGTGAGCATTTTTGCATTTTGCATATTGTTTTGCCAGCAGTTCCATGCTTGGGCTCATGGAACCAAGAGCAAGCTTCCACCTCTCGTGGTGGCTTTGCAAGACATGGGTCTGCTCCTTTCACGGAGACAACACGTTGATCATCACCGCCCAGGATCGTATAAAAGCTATTGCATTGTGAGTGGTGTGTGGAACAAGGTTTTGGATGAAAGTAACTTCTTTGAGGCTTTGGAAATGGTGTTGTATATTCGGTTAGGGGTGAAACCAAAATCATGGACCGACCCAAACTCAGAACGTATAGCAGAAACCGACATCTCTAACAATGAAGCATAAACCTATCATTGCATGGGTGTAAAAAAAATATGTTATAATGCATATAAAAGAAAGCTAGTTTACAATTTCTCTAATAAAATAAAGGGTTTGAACCCCCCACATTTCATGCAGCTTTTTATGACAATCTGTTGATTTTGTTATTGATTTACAATGTATCGAATAACTATATATATATGTGTGTATTAATAGCGATACTATGTCATCGTCTAGGTTTGAACGCATCACATATTGTTTGTTATTGACCCAAGAAAAAAAAAACCTGCGACTATTGAAATTAAAATTATATAATAGAAATAAACTTAAAACTGTTAATTGGTTCTATCATATATATATTGAGATGTAATTGGTTAATTAAAAATTTTGAAAAAAGAAATGGATGGTAGCCTTGAAAACAACTCATGATGTCTAAACATCTTAATAATGTTTCAACCATTTTGAATATTTTGAGAAAATTATCACCTCTTATGATCTCAATATTAATTACTCTCATGAGGTCCAAACATCTTAGAGCATTTGTAATGCGACTTTCTCTTCTTCGATCTCACTTTCCAACATGGAATCAGAGCCCATGGTTACCAAACTATTCGATAGTGGGCTCACCCGTGGATGTCCAGTCCCGCACACTTCACGTTTCAGATGTCCAATCTTGAACGTGAGGGGGGTGTATTAGACTATAATGTCAAAATGTCTCACATCGCTAGTTTGGAGATTTGTGGAGTTGTATATAAGGGACATGGGTCACTCCACTCATTGCCAATTGGTTTTGGGTTGGAAGCCCATGTTTCCTAAAATGCAAACAAATAAATCTTATATAATAAAGTAGGCTTTCGTTCATCAATTCTCTCTGAGGGGCTGCCATGTGTCACATGTAGTTTTAAATTTTATTTATTAGTCCTTCTATTTATTTAATATATTATCCTAATCATCAACAGAAAATCGAATGCAAACTACACACCTCCTTAACATAATATTTTTCATAGCAACATACCATTGCTTTGTGAAAAATATTAATTGGCCAAGATATTGTAATGGTACACTAGATAAAATTCTTAACATAATTTTATTTCTATATGCAGCAACAAACCATTGCTTTAAAAAAATTATGAAAAATATAAATTGGTCAAGATATTGTGCTGGTACACTAGATAACATTCTTAACATAATTTTTTCATATGTCTAGCAACATACCATTGATTTAATAAATTTATAAAAAATATATATATAAATTGGCCAACTTTCCGTTCTTTGTAAAGTTCTTGTAAACATAAATTATGATAGGCAAAGTTTTGCCACATATCGCAACTAAATAAGATTTTCATTAATCCAATTTTCTTTTCTTTAAGAAAATATATATATTAGTATCTTACACATTTTCAAATAACTATCGGAATATTTTCCCCCAAAACCTTTTTAAAAAATGTTATCCACAACATAATAAAAAATAAGTATTCAATCGCATATCACATTATATCTTATCATGAATTTACTCATCCACGCACCGCGTGGACTTTCCCTAGTAATAATATATTATTGAGAAAAATTCTCAAAATGAAAAGAAAGAGTATTGAGAATTTCATAATATTTTGGGGGATTTGCAAAAATACCACTTCTCAACAACCACTTTTCACAATATACCACTATTTTCATTTTATTTTTAAAAATATACCGATTTGAAGTAAAATTATAATTTTAAATATTTGTAAATGTTTTTTAATATTTTATAGGGTTTTAGGGTTTATGATCCAGGGTTTAGGGTTAAAACCCTAAACCCTAAAATCATAAAGCCTAAAAATGGTTTTGACCCTAAAACCCCCAAAATATAAACCCTAAAATCTTAAATCTTAAACCCAAATATTTATTAAACACTAAACCCTAATCCTACAAAGTTTCAACTCCAAACTCTAAACCCTCAAACCCTAAACGAACACTAAATCACAAAAGTGGTACATTTGAAAGAAAAATAGTGGTAGATTTGAAAAATGTAACTTAAAAGGTGGTATTTGTGTCAATTTCTCTAATAATTTATTATTTAATTATAAGAAAATAATATTTTATGTTGAGAACCCCTTATAAGAGACTTCCATTACAAATGGTCTTACAAATGTTCCAACCATTTTGAGTAATTTGAGAAAATTATAATCTCTTGTAAGCTTAATAATAATATTTGGCCATTTTTTTAATAATTTATTATTACCTCTTTTCATATTTATAATAATTAATCTCATGAGGTGTAAACATTTTACGATTTGAACAATTTGATAACTTGTTTTACCTTTTATGATCTCAATAATTAATCTTATTCCATTCTAACGATCATTGCACAACTTAACAACTCTTTGGATAAAGTTTTACAACAATGGCATATTGGTGCCAATTGGTACCAAGACTTTTTTTTTTACTGTAGAACCTTGTTTTACACAAAAAAGTTTTCGAAGCTGAATTTTACCAACTAGAGAGAAGTTGAGAGATTTTTCTCTCTTCTCTCTCCTCCCTTCCCCAACTTCGCTTAGCCACTCCGTCGCTCTTTCATGTTGCCTCTCCGGCGTCGGCGGCGCCTCTACCGGCGCTGGAGAGGGCCCCTTTTTCCCTTTAACCTATCTCCTCCTCTCCCTTTTGCCGTTCTTTTCTGAATTTGTTTTTGTGCATAATCCTGGTTATCTCTTGTAGGTGGCGGTGGTGCTAGTTCGGGATTCTTCGGTGGTCGTAGAGGCTCTTGGCTAATCCGATCCAAATCTCTGAGGACTCGATCTGGAGAGGTGTCCTCTAGTCTTCCTCCTCGGCTCCTCAGTTTCCACGGCGGATCTTTGACGGAGGTTCTTCATCGCAGCTTGAGCGTGACGGCTGGTAGCGAGGGAGGTGAGTTTTGTGGGTGGATTCCTCTCGATCTCTCTTCTCTGGGTCTAGTTGTCTTTGAGGACGGGCGGCGGGTCTAGGGTTGAGTCTTCCCGGAGGTGATGGAGACTTCGGAGGCTGAGGCGTGCTCGGTCTTTTCGGTCACTTCGTTGCCGTTGTCGAAATCGTTTCGGCTTTACAAAGCTCATCCTCCTCTCGTGAACTGACTGTCGGTTTAGGTGAGCCTCGCGGCAGCGCGTAAAGGGTGCAACTTCTTCTTTCTCTTCCAATCTTCTCGGTTTGCTCCCTTGTGTTGTTTCTCTGTCCTTTTCCGGCGGAAGACTTGGGTCTCCGGTTCCTGCTTGGTGGTCTGAAAGCGAGACGTTTGGTCTGGGTGGTAGAGAAGAGCGGCTAAGACAGTTTTTCTTTGGACGGCTTTTTTCGATGGCTAGATCTCTTTTGATAATTAGGGTTCTTTCTACACTAACCGGTTCGGTTTACTGTTGACCGAGTTTTTCTTTTTCTTATTGCATTTGTAACCGTGTTTGCTTTTAATTGAATTATTTTTACAAAAAAGCTTAATTTTACCAATTGAACTTTTTTTTTTCTCTACACCCTCAACCACCCACTTTTTCAAATAACTAACCACTTTTATATTTTTACTCTTTAAACTTTCTTTTCTTTCAAAAATCACACATACGAAACTTTTAATGGCTGTGGGTTTTTTTTTTGTTTTATAATTAGTCATTTAATCCTCCTTATTATTAAGAAAAATTGTGATTAAAAATAAAATATACAACACAATTATCCTTTATCCCCTAAAACACAAGTCAATTTTACAAAATCTACCACCCTCTCCTTCAACCACGTGGAATAAGTCCCATTTTTTGTACTTTCAAGTTTCAAGTTTTCATGTTCTCCGATCTTTCTCCCATTTATTAGTTTCAACACAAAAATATAATATTAAAATTCCTAAAATATTTTTCACGATCTTTCGCAACCGTTTGCCCACCTTTTTCTCTCCACTTAGTTACCTAACTCCCTCAAAATATCCGATTATCTAACACCTCTTCTCACTTTTTGTTATATTTTTCTGTTTGTCCAATTCGTGTCAAGAGAACCTCACGATGTTTCAACCTGTTTGATCGTTATCATGTTGTTCACTGTCAAATTTCTTTGCAAACATTGAGGTAAATTGCAAATCGATAAATTTGTATATGCTTTATTTCTTCCAAATTTTCTTACTATATATATTTTTCTTTTTTCCTCTCGGGCATCTATAGTCTTTCAAGGACCATTAGAATAGATAAAAAAACATCTAGAGACTATGAGGTCAAATGTGTAGAGGACGAACTTGGATTACGTAAAATATGGCTTGCAAAAAAAAGGAGGCCACACCCAAACCTAAGTGTTCCCTGTTTTTTGCCATACACTTTTCTTCAATTATGTTCAACATCCTAAACTAACTGACATACTAAGAATTTACTAAATTAATTATTCTCGTGGCAAGAGAAAGGGTTAAATATACGGAGAATTATGCGAAATAAGAAATAAGAAAATTACCTAAAAAATCTCTCAACTTAATTTAAATTTTACAAAAAATTCCTCAACTTTTGAGCTGTCCATATTCATACCCTACGTTGCACGGATACAGGGACGGATACAGAAACGGGTACGGGGACAGGAAATGGCATTATAAAAAAAGTATAGATATGGGGACGGCATGGATACCTCTATAAGAATATAATAAAAATATCTATATAGAAAAGAAATACCATGCATATAAGTCAAAACATAAGAAACAAAATGTAATTCAATATCTCAAATAATGAAAAAAAAAAAAAACTACTTAATTATTATTGAGAATGTCTTCTTCAAAGTATGGTTCATCTAGAGAGAGTTCTGTAAACTCCAAAAACTCTCCATCTTCCAACGAATCAAAGCAATTTGCACCAACATCCCACATCTTACTCCTTCCATCTTCGTACTCATTAGTATTCCTTGATAAAAGACGTAGATTGTTGTGGATGAAAACCAAATCTTGAGCACGACTTGGTAACAATCTGTTCCTTCTCAGAGAATGAATGAATGCGTAGGTACTCCAATTGCGCTCACAACAAGAAGATGAAGTCGGTTGTCCAAGCTGTCTGAAAGCCAAACATTGCAAGAGAGGAGCATTAGCACCAAAGTTAGCCCACCAATTTTTAGGTTCCATGGAGAACATCAATGTGATGGAATTTAAATCCGCAAAAGGACTCATCCTCATCGAGAATGATGCATACTACCATAACATTACGATAATCATCACCAATGGGAAACAATCTCTTAAAACACTTTAGTCTTTCAATCGAAATTTCTCTATCCTTATGTGGACCCAGTGTCGTCCCGTACATTTGAGTGGCTTAAAGCAATTAAAAAAATTGTGGCCCTGATAGTAATATTGCCAAAAATTAAAAACAATATCTATAGTACCAAAAATAACACATGACCCCAAAAAATAAATAAATTCTACATAGAATCAATCACTTGAGCTATATACAATGTTTTGTACTATGGCCTAAATTTTTTCCTTATAATATGTGGCCTAAAGCAATTTGCTTTACATGCTTTATGAAAGGGACGGCTCTGTGTGGACCAACTCGTGAGTCATTCTCACCCAACACTACAAGAATAACGCCAAGTTGCGTCGGCAATGTGCGACGCAAAGTCGACGCAACGAGGCTTTTGCGATGGCTTTGCGTCGAAAACAGAT
>OVAF01000453.1:0-40533 GCA_900406245.1 Odontarrhena argentea | reverse complement strand
TATACTCTTATTTTGGTTGCATTTTAGACACAATATTTGCGACTACTGTAGTCACAATGTGTATAACAAAATTGCGACTAAACAGTGCAGTCACAAAAAATTAGTTACACCAACCCAAACAAATAAAACGTGGCTGCCGACATAGATTGTGACTATATCGCAACGAAAACACGTAGTCGCAAATATTTGACACATATTTGCGACTACAATATTAAGACCTTCAAATTAGACACAAGTTAGTCGCAAATTATTTGCGACTACAGAAAAGTTGGAATCCAGTTGCAATAGTTGCAACTACAATGCGACTGTTTCACTTAGTCGCATTTCAGTCACAATTTCGTGGTAATAATCCGACAAGTATCCGATTATTTGTTTTGGTCGCAATTTTGCGACTATGTTGTGACAAATTTTTTTTCGTCGCAATTTAGTCATATTTGAGTTGTAAGTTAGTCGCAATAAATTGTGACTAAAAATTGTAGTTGCTTTTCGCAGTCGCAATTCGTCTATTTTGGTGTAGTGAGCGACATAAATTATAAAACAGATCGATAATGGTGGAAAAATAAACTGAAACCATATTTTTGTGGGTTGTAGTTTCGATTCGGTTGCCGATTTTTACCAATTTTATATCGCGTAGAACGGTTTTTTCTCATATTTCTGGTTCGACTAAAACCAATCCGGATAGACCTCCTGTTTATATCAACTGGTTCAACCGATCTGTTTAGTCCGGTTTTAAAAACATTGATTGTGATTGAATATAAGATGAAATTTACAAAAAAAAAAATAAAAACCAGAAGTTTGATTATGTTTTGTCTTTGGATAAAACTCTCTAGACTAAGGGAGTTTATTGGATTTGATATTTTAATGAATTTGAAAGTCTAATCAAAATCATATGTAATTTAATCAATAATTTTCAAATTTCCATGAAAAAATTATGTTATTTAAAAATACAAATTAAAATCAGTCATGATTCAATTTTTTAAAAATTATATAAGAATTTTACTATGATTGGTTTCAAATTAATTTGAGAATAATATTATGTTAAAAAAATCGAAAGAGTGAAATCAAACAAAACCTTGTTATTCGAAATTGATTTGTCATAAAAACCAAAAAATATTCCTGTTATATCACTCTTCACACACTTTCATAAGTAATCAAATTTATCGTGCATGTGTGTTCAAAAGGCAATCACTATTTTAAAGAAATATATATATATATATATATATAGTTACATGATTTCTCTATCATGAACTTGTTAAAAAGGAGATTCACGAGATCTCTATATATACATATAAACAACATATATTATGACTTTTTTACAACACAAAATAAGAAAATCAATATCAATGAGAGATTCACAACAAGCACGGAAAATGATGCAATCCATGGAATACACGACAAAGTAAAACTTTGATAACTTTACTTCTAGATGGTGTTGTAGAATACTACTCTCTCCTCGGATGAAATCTCTATGATGTCGAAAACAGAGCTCAAGGCCCAAAGTAATAAGCCAATGGGCCTGCGTGGGCGGTTCAGCTTGCATATAGATAATATCCAACATATATAGATAACGAAATGAGGAGGAGAATAACGAATAAACCCTACTTCTCTTAATTTCCTCTTCGCGTTTTCCGTTCATTTCGCAGGCGATTTTGGATCATCGGTGAGTTCTTCTTCTTCTTCTTCTCTATTCGATTTACTCTTCGTTGATCTGATTCTGTTCTACGTCGATTTGTTTTCTGATTTATTACCTTTATCGATTCTTTTTCAGTTTTTGAGTATCGAAAATGGCGGATCTAGATTCAGAGATCGCTAAAACTCAAGAAGAGAGACGAAAGCAAGAAGCAGAGCTAGCTTCTCTAACTTCTGTTAATTACGATCGCGAATTCTACGGTGGTGACGATCGTGATTCCTATTTGTCTTCAATCGCACCAGACGATGAAGAAGATCCGAGTCTGGACGCCACTGGTTCGCTCGTGGCTCAGCGTCTCGCGTCTTATACTGCTCCTAAGGATGTTCTCAACGACATGGCTCGTGTTCACAGTGAGGACGATAATGGAAGTTTTAGGCCTAGGCAGACTATTGCGGAACGTGAGGGTGACTATAGAAATAGGAGGCTTAATCGAGTTTTGTCACCGGATAGAGTTGATGCGTTCGCTAATGGGGAGAAGACGCCTGATCCGAGTTTGAGGAGTTATACGGATGCTATGAGGGAGACGGCTGTGCAGAGGGAGAAAGAGGAGACTTTGAGGCTTATTGCTAAGAAGAAGAAAGAGGAAGAAGAAGCTGCTAAGAAACTCAGAGACGCTGGTATTGCTCCTCCTTCTGCTGCTGCTTCTTCCAAGAGGAGAAACAGGTGGGATCTCTCTGAAGAAGATGGTGGTGCAGCCAAGAAAACGAAAGGAGCTTCTTCGACTTCGGATTGGGATTTACCTGATGCAGCTCCAGGGGTTGGTAGATGGGATGCAACTCCTGGGAGGGTTTCTGATGCTACACCATCTGTTGGGAGAAGGAACAGATGGGACGAGACTCCTACACCAGGTCGTGTGACTGATTCTGATGCAACACCAGGTGGTGTTACTCC
The DNA here is from genome assembly GCA_900406245.1 of Odontarrhena argentea. NCBI lineage: Eukaryota > Viridiplantae > Streptophyta > Magnoliopsida > Brassicales > Brassicaceae > Odontarrhena > Odontarrhena argentea. Next base: position 37,952 of record OVAF01000453.1, on the reverse strand, counting down.
TGGTGCAACTCCTTCTGGTGTAGCTTGGGACGCCACTCCTAAAGGGCTTGCCACGCCTACTCCTAAGCGCCAGCGTTCTAGGTGGGACGAGACTCCTGCTACTATGGGGAGTGCTACACCTATGGCTGGAATGACTCCTGTTGCAGGCTACACTCCTGGCCCAACCCCACTTGGTGGGATTGATTTGGCTACTCCCACTCCGGGTCAGCTACAAATGCGTGGTGCTATGACGCCTGAGCAGTATAATCTGCAAAGGTGGGAGAAGGATATTGAAGAAAGAAACAGACCTTTGAGTGATGAAGAGCTTGATGCCATGTTTCCTACAGAGGGATACAAGATTTTGGAGCCACCTGCGTCATATGTTCCCATTCGAACCCCTGCTAGGAAACTTATTGCAACCCCAACACCAATGGCGACTCCTGGCTACATTATGCCCGAGGAAAACCGTGGGCAGCAGTATGATGTGCCCCCAGAAGTTCCGGGCGGGTTACCTTTTATGAAACCAGAGGATTATCAGTATTTTGGATCATTGTTGAATGAAGAGAACGAAGAAGAGTTGTCTCCTGATGAGCAGAAAGAACGCAAGATAATGAAGCTGTTGTTGAAGGTTAAAAACGGAACACCTGCCCAGAGGAAAACAGCTTTGAGGCAGCTTACTGACAAGGCTCGTGAGCTTGGTGCTGGTCCTTTGTTTAACAAAATATTGCCACTCCTCATGCAACCCACTTTGGAAGACCAAGAGAGGCATCTTTTGGTGAAAGTAATTGACAGGATTCTGTACAAACTTGATGAGCTGGTAAGGCCTTTCGTCCACAAAATTCTTGTTGTTATTGAGCCTTTGTTGATTGATGAAGATTACTATGCTCGTGTAGAAGGTAGAGAGATTATTTCTAACCTTAGCAAAGCAGCTGGTTTAGCCACTATGATTGCAGCTATGCGTCCTGATATTGACAACATCGATGAATATGTGAGGAACACAACAGCGAGAGCTTTCAGTGTGGTAGCTTCAGCTCTTGGAATCCCTGCACTGTTGCCGTTTTTGAAAGCTGTGTGCCAGAGTAAAAAGTCATGGCAGGCACGGCACACTGGAATTAAGATTGTTCAGCAGATTGCCATACTCATTGGGTGTGCCGTCTTGCCTCACTTAAGGTCTCTAGTGGAAATTATCGAACATGGTCTCAGTGACGAAAACCAGAAGGTTAGGACTATTACAGCCTTGTCACTAGCTGCTCTTGCCGAGGCTGCTGCTCCTTATGGTATCGAGAGCTTTGATTCTGTTCTGAAGCCTCTGTGGAAAGGAATTAGGTCGCACCGCGGTAAAGTTTTGGCTGCATTCTTGAAGGCAATTGGTTTTATCATCCCCTTGATGGATGCTATATATGCGAGCTACTATACAAAAGAAGTGATGCTTGTCTTAATCCGTGAGTTCCAGTCACCTGATGAAGAAATGAAGAAAATTGTTCTCAAGGTGGTGAAACAGTGTGTAAGTACAGAAGGTGTTGAATCGGATTACATTCGCAGTGATATTCTGCCTGAGTTTTTCAAGCATTTCTGGGTTAGGCGAATGGCTCTGGAAAGGAGAAACTATAAGCAGCTTGTTGAAACTACTGTGGAAATTGCAAACAAGGTTGGTGTTGCAGATATTGTGGGGAGATTAGCTGAAGGTCTTAAAGATGAGAGTGAACCGTACCGGCGTATGGTTATGGAAACCATTGACAAGGTTGTAACAAACCTAGGAGCATCTGATATTGATTCGAGATTGGAGGAACTTCTCATAGACGGGATTCTTTATGCTTTCCAAGAACAGACTAGTGATGATGCCAATGTGATGCTTAATGGATTCGGTGCTGTAGTGAATGCTCTTGGTCAGCGAGTAAAGCCTTATCTCCCCCAGATCTGTGGTACCATTAAATGGCGGTTAAACAACAAGAGTGCAAAGGTAAGACAACAAGCTGCAGATCTTATTTCTAGAATTGCTGTTGTTATGAAGCATTGTGGAGAGGAACAGTTGATGGGACATCTCGGTGTTGTCTTGTACGAATACCTTGGAGAAGAGTACCCAGAAGTGTTGGGATCTATTCTTGGTGCTCTAAAAGCTATTGTCAACGTGATTGGTATGACAAAGATGACTCCTCCCATTAAGGATCTGCTTCCAAGACTGACTCCGATTTTGAAGAACAGACATGAGAAAGTGCAAGAGAATTGTATTGATCTTGTTGGTAGGATTGCTGATCGTGGTGCCGAGTTTGTTCCAGCTAGAGAGTGGATGAGAATCTGTTTTGAGCTTCTTGAAATGCTTAAGGCTCATAAGAAAGGTATCCGTCGTGCCACGGTCAACACTTTCGGGTATATTGCCAAAGCCATTGGGCCACAAGACGTTCTAGCCACGTTACTGAACAATCTCAAAGTTCAAGAACGTCAGAACCGTGTTTGCACCACAGTTGCAATTGCCATAGTCGCTGAAACCTGTTCACCTTTCACGGTCTTACCCGCTTTGATGAATGAGTACCGTGTTCCTGAGCTCAACGTTCAAAACGGTGTCTTGAAATCTCTTTCCTTCCTCTTCGAGTACATTGGAGAAATGGGTAAAGACTACATATACGCTGTCACACCGTTGCTCGAAGACGCACTCATGGACAGAGATTTGGTTCACAGACAGACTGCCGCTTCTGCTGTGAAGCACATGGCTTTAGGTGTAGCTGGTTTGGGATGCGAAGACGCTCTGGTACACTTGCTTAACTTCATTTGGCCCAACATATTCGAGACATCTCCTCACGTCATTAACGCTGTGATGGAAGCGATTGAAGGGATGAGAGTTGCATTAGGTGCAGCCGTTATTCTGAACTATTGTTTGCAGGGTTTGTTCCATCCGGCTCGCAAAGTCCGTGAAGTGTACTGGAAGATCTACAATTCGCTATACATTGGTGCTCAAGACACGCTTGTTGCTGCTTACCCGGTGCTTGAAGATGAGCAGAACAATGTGTATAGCCGACCAGAGTTAACGATGTTTGTGTGAACAAAACATAAGACGTACTCTTTACCTTAGTCTTCTATTTGGTTTGGTAATCAGGTTGTTGCAAAGGTTTGCTTTGTATAAACTATATGAACACAGAAACGCTTCTTCTGTATCTGTGCGTACTAGAAAACTTATGTTCACGTTTTGGTTTCTTTATTGACTTGAAAGTTCCTTTTATTGTTGTGCCATGACAGCTGCAGGTTGAGGAGTTTCAAGTCTCGAAATTAACAGAGCTTAGAGTCTTTCGTATTTCTTAAAGTATTTTCATTTTCTACAAATTTTTGTTTACATTTCGTGCTTCTTTTGACAATATCCACGTCATTAGCTTGCAGGTCAGAAAATAATGTGAAGCTTTGACGCTCGAAATGCGCAGAATCTTAGGCCTGGGCATTCCAGGCTTCGTTACAGTTTTGGTTCGTTTGATTAAAAAATGTGAATGAAATTGTACCTATCTTCGGTTCATTTTATTACCAAATAAGTTAAACAAAAGTTTCCGCTCTGTTTGGCCTTCTGATAAAATCAGGGGGTGTCAATGTAGAACGTGGCCCGTGGGCCTAGCCCATTTAAGATCTTTACGGGAGTGGGTATGGGTCATGATTTTGAAGACCGCCAATTAGCTGGTCTAGCAGGCCGAATTGTATGGGCTACGGGTTCAGATGGGCGAAATATATTTGCGGATTAGCATGGTAGTCCATAAAAGTGTATGTTACTTGAATGTCTTTTTAGTTTCAACGACGGATAGAGGGTTTGGTTGTTTTAAGTACTCAAAGTTAAGAATCCTAGTTACATGCTATAAGGAATATCAAGAGACGTCAATCAAATTTTAGAAAAGGTACGTTGTCAAATCTTTGTTTTTATATATTGATTTTCCATATCAAGTTTATCATGTATTACATTTATGTTTTAAACATATATCTAAAACCTGTGCTATTATTTTTCAATAGAACTCAGAACGCTCTTACAATTTGAACATTTTGGACGAGGAGTCTCAGATGTTAGCGGCTAGACTAACACTAGAGAACAAATGGTTGAAGATGACGATAAACTGATGTTAATTTCATCACACCTCCACCAAAAAATAGAAGGTTATTACCGGATGACTTGGAAGATGAAGATGAAGATGATGATGATGATGGTATTGAAGATGGAACATCGAATGATAATTCAGCTGAACCGAAAAAGAAGAGGCAGTATTCAAAAGTGTGGCAAGACTTTGTGGTGGTTACAAAGATCCGATGAGGCAAAAGTGTATAAAGGGTAGAATGCAAACACTGTAAGAAAGACTATGCTTACAATTCACACAAGAATGACACCCAGTCTTACAAGAGGCATATTGAGAAGTGTTTGATTCAACAGAGGAATAGTGATGTTGGTCAAACAATGGTTAATGCAGAAGTAAAAATTCAGTTTAAGAAGTACAATCGTGGTGTTTTCCGTGAGATGGTGGTTGTGACTATTACCTATCATGATTTACCTTACTCCTATGCTAAGTACGAGAAAGTAAGAGCAACATGAAAATACTTGAATGCTGATGTGAAGTTTATTAGCTGAAACACAGCTACGGCATATGTATTCAAGTTCCACGAGAGAGAGATATAGAAGCTAAAAAGGGAATCATCTACTTTACTTGGAAGAATCAGCTTAAGTGGAATGAGCTTGCATGATATTATTGTCAGTAGATTATTCCCTTTTTAGTTTATCTGTCTCTCTCTCGTTGAACTTGAATACATCTGCCGCAGCTGTGTTTCGGCTTATAAACTTCACATCAGCGTTCAAGTACTTCCATGTTGCTCTTACTTTCTCGTACTCAACATATGAGTATCGTAAGTCATGTTAGATAATAGTCTCAATCACAATCTCGCGGAAAACAGATGATTGTACTTCTTAGGTTGAATTTTTACTTATGCATTAACCATCATTTGACCAGCATCACCATTTCTCTGTTTAATCAAGCATTTCTCAATATGCCTTGTAAGACTGGGTGTCATTCTTGTGTGAATCGTAAGCACAATCTTTCTTACAGTGTTTGCATTTTGCCCTTTCTACACTTTTGCCTCTTCGGATCTTTGTAACCACCATAAAGTCTTGCCACACTTTTGAATATCGTCTCTTCTTTTTCAGTAAGTTGAATCATCATTCGGTGTTCCATCTTCAATATCATCATCATCTTCCTCTTCCAAGTCATCTGATAATAGCCTTCTTTTTTTGGGTGGAGGTGTGATGAAATTAACATAGCATCATCATATTCAACCAATTATTCTCTATCGTTTAGTCTAGCCGCTCACAACTGAGAATCCTCGTCCATAACGTTCAAATGGTAAGAGCATGATGAGTTCTATTGAAAAAAATAGTAACACAGATTTTAAATTCATATTAAAATAGAGATGGAAGACATGATACCCCGGGGTGAGACAGTGTGCTGCTTATATGATCGCAATTTCTAGTAAAACCAATGCCCCATTTCAAACTGCAAGAATCACGATTATGTTTGTAAGTATAACCTAGCAAAGGAGTCTACCATTGATATTCAAAACGTTTTAATAACAAATTCTCTTTATCCAATCAATAAAACATTTTTTACATGATAATCAGGTAAAAAGAAAAATATTAGTTTAGTTATTGTGTATATTTTATTATTTACAGTCATCAAATAAATCATTTTGTGAAATGTCAGAACTTTCTCTAATTCATAATATACTGCTACACTTACAGTTGGTACTAGTTCAGAACTAAATTGATCCGAGAATGAAGGTAGTTAATTACATGATCCGATTGGTGAGGAATTGAGGATATGAATAATGAATTCGAACTGAACCGATTTTTTAGTTTCGTACTGATTTGGTTCTTCAAGTTTGGTTTTAAATGCCCCTATCAAAATACTATTGCATCTTTCAAAAAAAATGAAAAAAAAGTTCAGTTTTAAATAATGGCCCAAGGCTAAATATCCCCACAAAAAATAATTAGCGATCGTAGATATTGACTGCAAATATTAAGTTGTGAATTGGTTTAGCTTGGATTGACACTGTGTAAATCAATTTTGGTTATCAATCCTGCTTTAGGTTTGGTTTAGTCTTAGCATACTTGTATATAATACAGATTGTAATCAGAAAGTTAATAAGAAAAGTTTGTTACGAAAGCTCTCTCTCCTTTTTTTTTTCCATCTAAACTTCATTATAATACTTGTAGAGTAAATATACAAAAGAGCCACAAAGGCTAAACCTTCCTCAACAAAAAGGAGGAGATCACTAATCTAATAGTGGAGAAAAACAAAAAGAAGCACTAAACAGAGGCTCTAAACACTCTCATTGACAAACAAATCATGTAACCACATCGGATGCCCCGAAGCCACATATGATTGTGTTCTGAAGTCACGAGAGACACTTTGTGCCATGAGAAATGCGCCTCTGTTTGTTGCTGCAGTCTCCTTTACAAACTGCCAATGGGAGAACCTCCTCAGTAACAAAGTCAACTCAGCACTTTGATAAGAGAAAGAAGGCCAAGCAGGTGGTCTCAAGACTGCTCCAATGAGCTCAGAATCTTGAGACCCAAAAATAATATTGTCAATGTGATGAGATAGCATACTCTCCATTGACCATATTGCCACCAAAAAATTTGCATCTTCCTTAGAAGCCACATTGGCAAAAGCACGCCTGCTATGAAGCAATACCTTTCCCCTATGGTCTCTAAGAACCCATGCACCACCCACTATTTTTTCCTGGGGAGACCAAGAGGAACTCCAGTTACATTTCAGCCAATTTATAGGAGGCAGTTCCCAGGACTTACAGGTTTTGTCATGATGAAGAGATTGACTTAGGCTCTGTGTTGTTTCCACTGCTTGAGCCATAAACCAAGCTTCTGCTTCCTCATTGCTTTTTTGTACCACCTGCAAAGCATCCAGTCTCTTGTTGTCAAAAATCCATGAGTTTCTATTCTTCCAAATGTTCCAGAGAATCCAAGGGAACCTGCATCTTATCTCATGAGGAACATCAAACTCCTTGTTCAAGAGATAGAGGTGATTGATATTCTCAGACACAGCATTCATACTGAAACCATCTTGTGGAGTTGGAAAGTGAGACATCGCCCATACCTGTCTTGCAGCAGAACACTGGAAAAGCACATGGTTTATTGACTCACCTTCTAACCCACAGACTTGACATCTTGAATCCAGCTTAATTCCTCTTCCTCTAATTCCATCTGCTACGGCAAGAGCTCCATTCAAACATTTCCAAATGAAATGTTGAATCTTTTTTGGAGCTTTAACAGACCAAGCCGAGAACTTGAGTAAATTAGTGGAAGGCAAAGCAGAAACTTCTTCAATCAGAACACGGTTCTTCTTCTGAGATGCTATTGAATACCCTGATTTGACTGAATAATCACCACTCTTGTTATGATGCCAGATAAAGAAATCCTCTCTGTTAATCACAGGTTTTCTTTGGGTTATTAGCTGAATGTCAACAGGAAAGAAAAACTCCTCCAGCTTTTCCAAACACCAATCTCTTGTTTCTGGGTCAATCAAATCCTTCACCCTCAGATCCAAATTTACCCAAGAATCTTTCATCAAAGGAAACCTAAAAAACCTGTCCTGAATCCAAGGAACTGTCCAGACTTTTGTTTGTGCCCCATTTCCAATTCTTCTTTGTAACCCTTCTTCCAGCAACTGTCTGCCAAAGAGAATGCTTTTCCAGGCAAAAGAGGGTTTCTCTCCCAACTTTGCTTCCAGGAAGACTCCTTCAGGGAAGTACCTGCTTTTTAACACTACAGCCACTAAGGAATCCGGTTGATTGATCACTCTCCATGCCTGTTTTGCCAGTAGAGCCTGGTTGAAACACTCTAGGTCTCTGAATCCCAAGCCTCCAATGCTCTTGTCAAGGCAAAGTTTTTCCCAACTCTTCCAATGTATTTTTTTTTTCTCTTCATTTGCATTCCACCAAAAGTCTGAAAGAGCACTGGTCAGAGAAGAAATAGTTGTTTTTGGCAATCTGAAAACAGACATAGCATGGATTGGCATTGCCAGAGCCACTGATTTTACCATAACTTCTTTACCCCCCATAGACAAAGTCCTTGAGAACCAACCTGAAACTTTTCCTTTTATATTCTTCCTGATGTAACTAAGCAATTCCACCTTTGAGCCACTGAAACACTCTGGAAGTCCCAGGTAAGTTCCCGCACCACCTTCATTCTGAATCCCCAGACAGACTTTAAGTTCCTCTTGCACTTGTACTTGAACCTTTGAGCCAAAAGTGATGGAAGATTTCTCTGGATTTATGGTCTGACCAGTGGCTCTTTCATACACTCCAAGGATTCTCTTAACTTCTTGGCATTGATCCAGTTTTGCTTTACACATAATCAGGGTATCATCTGCAAATAGAAGGTGATGAACAGAAGGTCCCCCAATCGAGAACTGAATCCCTGAAATTCTACCTTGCAATTCAGCTTTAAGAACCATGTGTGTTAAGCCTTCTGTGCAAAGAACAAAAAGGAAAGGGGAAAGAGGGTCCCCTTGCCTCAGTCCTCTTTGGGGATTGATGATTCCATGGGGCTGATTGTTTATGAGAACCGAATATTTCACTGTAGAAACACACTCCATCACCCAAGCTATCCAGATTTCATGAAAACCAATGGCTTTAAGCAAAGCTCTTAGAAAATTCCATTCCACCCTGTCATAGGCCTTTGACATATCTGTTTTAATGGCCAAGAATTCAGAAGAAATCTTGGAATGAGTTCTGAGACTGTGAACCACCTCATGTGCTATCACAATGTTATCAACAATCTGTCTTTCTTCCACAAAAGCTGACTGAAAAGGAGAGATCAACTCTGGAAGCAATGACTTGAGTCTCTGAACCAATACCTTTGATATGACCTTATAGATGACAGAGCAAAGGCTAATGGGTCTTAAATCCTTCATGGCACAAGCATCAGGCTTTTTAGGGATCAAACAGATGTGAGTATAATTCCATTCAGACTGAATAACTCCTGTATCAAAAAACTCTTGCACTTCCTTTGTGAGTTGATCACCTATAGTTCCCCAATAATGCTGGAAAAACAAACCTGTCATGCCATCAGGTCCAGGGGCACTTGACGCTTTCACAGAAAAAACTGCTTCCTTAATCTCTTCTTTGGATACCTTCTTGGTCAACCTTAAGTTCATCTCAGTAGAGATTCTTGGAATAAAGCCTTCAAACAAATCTTCAAAATTACCAGAATTTGAAGAAGAGAAAATGTCTGAAAAATAATCCACATCCACTTTTCCTTTGGAAGCTTCTCCTCTCTGAACATGACCATGACTGTCTATTAATTTCTCCAGAGACTGTTTTGACCTGTTGTCTTTGACTGATTTATGGAAGTACGCTGAATTTCTATCTCCCTCTTTGAGCCACTTTTGTCTGCTTTTCTGACGCCAGAAAGTCTCCTCTTCTTTATAGGCTATCACCAATTCCTTTTTTAGCTTAAAAATCTTGGACTGAGTAGGAGAAAAACAGGACTGTTCCTCCTCCAAAGCCACTTGAATCAGCTTTATCTGCTCTTGAGCATGCATGTTATTCTGTTTTTTCCACCCACTTAAAGCTTTTCTGCACAGTCTTAATTTGTCAGAGATAGAAAACTGACCCCTAGAAGCCACAGAATTCCAAGCACTCACTATGGTTTCTTCAACCAAAGGTTTGTTGAGGAGTCTCTTGTCAAACTTAAACTGACCTTTATAGCAGTCCTGAGAAGCCAAAAGTCTCACCAACACTGGTCTGTGATCAGAGCCTCTCTTGTCCAAGAAAGACTGGTTTGAGACTGGGAACATCTGACTCCATTCAGGATTGCCAAAACACCTGTCTAATCTGCACTGAACCCAATGGTCATATCTTCTGCCTGCCCAAGTAAAACCATTCCCATGACTTACTAGCTCCTCCAATCTGCTTCCTTTAATCATGTTCACAAAAGGAAGAAAACAAGCCCCATCTCTAGCAGGACCACCACTCTTTTCACCATTATGCAACAAGTCATTTAAGTCTCCTAGAATACACCAGCTTTGTCTTCTCAGGATCCCTATTCTTGTGATCTTTTCCCAAAGCCAAGGTCTTTGATTCATAACTGGATTCCCATAAATAAAAGAGACAAAAAAGGAAAAACCTCCAAATTTCACAAACACATCCAGGAGATTCTTATTTACACAGAGAAATTCCACCTCCACAGAACTCTTCCATAACAAAGCTAATCCACCACTCTTACCCACTGGATCTATAGAGTAGACCCTATCATACCCCAACCAAACTTGAAGATCTACTAGACTATTTCTACTGTGCATCGTTTCCATCAGGAACATCATCTCAGGGAAGTGGTCTTTACGCAGCTCCCTAAGACGCGGAATCACCAGATCATGGGCTCCTCCCAATCCCTGGCAATTCCAGGATAGTAAGCTCATAATGAATTGGGCAATCCCACCTGGGGGATCACCCTTTCACAAGGTTTTTTCTGCTTTCTATCTCCACTTCCCTCCTCTCCATCTCCCTTTCTTTTAGTTCCCTTTTTCTCCTTTCCATCTTCCAGAGATTCCTTTCCCAAATGAACCTTTGAATCCTGAAAGTGATTTGGTCTTCTTCTGGCTTTATAAGGTCTTTTACGTGGTCTAGACTTCTTCAGATTAGCCCCGGACGAGCTAGCTTCAGAGAAACCAACTCGATCAGCCGTTGGACTAATCTGTGGTCTCCCACTTGAATCTCTCAAGCTTGAAACAGAACCTTCTGACATAATTACTTCTGGTTGTGCCACTCTTCTCATTGCTGTACCCGCCTTGATGGCAGAACTCAGCATCTTCTTCCCCTCCTTCTCATAATATTTAACCTTTTCTTGAGCTTTGAGAGAATAATCAAACACATGACCTTTTCCTTTATGAATGTCTGAGGTAAAGGTGGGAAGAGGCTCCAGACTAAGAGCAATCTTCTGAGCCACAGGGTCATTCTTTATAGAATCTAAAGATACGAAAGCTCTCTCTCCTCATTTCAACTTTCTTATAACAAAGCAACAAAAAAATAAAAGAAAGGAGATATTTATCTTGGATTGCACTAAAATCAAAAGTAATTTGGTAATGCCATAATTTCACTAAAACATGGTTTCTACTTCAAGCCTTGTATTATTATTATTATCACTCAAGGAAGTGACACTCACTTCACTGGTACTAAACTACAACAGAGAAATATATAATTAAAATATTAACTTCACAGAGAAACACTGTTCATATAACTCTCTCATCAAGTTCTACTATCTAAAAATACACCCGAATCTTTTGACAAATTTTGATTCGAACATTTAAAGAAGCTATACGTCTTTTTTATGATCCAACACTACGAAAACGAACATGTTTGAAATTTGTTTTCTTCCTTCTCAAAACTTTTTGTTTGCCGATTCGACCAAGTTTCTTCAGACCTTGTTATGGATAACGACGGCGAGAGATTCACGGCGACGGAATATCAATTGTCTCGCGATGAATGCTTCGATTGTTTTCTGAAACTCTTCGTTCGTCAGATTATCTTCCGGAAACGGAACTTCTTCGCACGATTCCACGATTCTCCGGCACTTTTCCGTCTCCGATCGCCTGAGTAGTGAAGGTTTAGTCACAATCTCAGAAATCTCCGATTTGCTTCTTCGATACACCTTCGTCGGAGGAGGATCTTCCGATGAATCAGTAATGGAAGCCGAATCTTTCTCTGTTTCGGTATCCACGTGATCTTCACGCGCCACCGTTGGATTTGAATTTGAATTTGAATTTGTAACTGATTCAGTTACGGAGACAATCTGTTTTTCATCGTAGACGATGATCTCCTCCGTTAGATCTCCGTCGACGAAATTGACGCGACTCTCACCGGATCTGATAAACGCATCGTATATATCGTGTTTGACTCCGCCGTCTCCGTCGTTAGTCGATTTACCGGCGGAGGAGAAGACGGAGGATTTGGTAGTGAGAAGAGTGACGACGATGGAGTTTCCCAAAAGGAACATGAAGAGAGGAGTGGAAACTAAGGAAGCGAGACGACGGAGAAACTCGCCGGAGATTCGAACGGCGAAAGGAATACAAGTGAAAATCCAACAGACGAGGAGAAGAGCGACGCAGATCTCCGCCGCACGAAAGATGAAACTTAGGCTTCGGAAACTTCGGCCATTTGATTTCACGTTTTCGAAATCGAACGAATCCATGATTTGTGAAAGAGAGAGAGAGAGTGATGATGATGATGTTTCAGAGGAAGTTTGAAATTTGGAGGAAGAAGAAGAGAGTGGACCCTATGGGATTCTCCAACCGATTCTTTTTATAGACTTCTTCTCTTTTTTTTTCCTTCATTTTATTCACTCTTTTTCTTACTAATGGACTTTAGGTTTAATTTAGATTTTGGTACAAATGTTTAACACTAAAATTTTGACTTTTTGTTTATAGAATTCTGAATATTTTTGATTTAGGTAATGTGTGTTTGTATAAAGTATAAAGTAGGGAAAGCGAAAACGTATATATAAATCAAAAGACTCTTTTTAGAAAAAGAAAAAAAAAGATTATTCTGTTGTTTAAATGATGAATTCTTTGGTGTTGTGGTTTTGTTATAAATCTAGTTTAATGATTGTTGGAAACTAGACGAGTAGAAAAGGTGAGTACAAATTTTTACAAAAAAAATGGAGAAAAGTGGAATGTTTTTTTAAGAAATACATTTTACCGTTACCTTAAACCGTAATATTTTCCATGTTTCATAAAAAAATGTTATTTTGGATTTAATTGTTCGATTCACAAAAAAAAATATTCTCATTTTTAATATTAAATACCTAATTTAATTTTAAATATTAAGAATAATACAAATAATTAATTTATTATTTAGAGATATAGTATAAAAAATACTTTTTAATTCGTGTGCACATAGTTGAAAACTTAAGATGAAACTATTTATGAAACTGAAACCGAAAAGTAAATAATACAACTTGAACAAAAGTCACGGTGGTCGAATAATAAAACATGAATACATTGAATAGAGAACCTTGGCTTCCAAGAGATCAACTGTTTAGTTTCTTACGGGATTCAAATCATTGCTTTGCTTATATAGTTATATACTCTGATTTATAATAGAAATTAACTCTTTCTTATCGCCTACAAGACTTACAAATCAAACGTTTTTCAATAATGTCATCCACACAACTTGTAATGTAAGTAAAAATTTAAATGCTTCAATCTGTATTTTTATTAAGATGAACATTACACTTATTGAAAACAAATCGAGCCCAAAATTTCCATATCGTCATAGTACCCAAAACTTATTACATTACCAAAAAAAAAAAAAGATAGAATACCGGTTAAAAAGGTTTTGTGCTCTTTTGAGTCCAACTTTAACATCTCGTTTCCTCTAAATCTAGTTAAGTCAAGGATCCTTAACTAAAACGGTGAGTGAGAAGTGAGTACAAATTAAAGTGCACGACCACTTGAAAAAGAAAAGAAAGAAATGTCTGAACGAGAACTACAGCTGTAATAAACAACCGAAGAGTTTTTAAAATAAAAATAAATAAAAGAGATTGGACCGAGCAATATGGAAAGGTGATGTTACAAGGAATCAGGTTTTCACGTGAGTCCCCCCCTCGTCTCGAATCCGTATAATCAAACCGCTCTTTACACTCTTACCACTTGCTTTTCTCTGTTCTTTTTTTATTTATCAAAATAAACACATTTCATATATTGGTACTATTGGTTTATTTAAAAAAAAAAAAAAAAATGATCCGAGCTTTTAATACTCAACTAATCTTCTTAGGATAAATGTAATCGTCGAATAGTCTATTCATCGAATTTTTTAATGGGCAAAAAACGTGAATATGACACCATTTGGATTGACCAAATAGAATTTATTAGAAAATTTGTACACTCTATGTATATGCTAGTACTATTTGCCCACACTGTTTACTAATCGAATTACACTCTACTGATCTACATAATCATGTATTCTTTTTCTCAAATGAAGAATCATAAAGAGTCATCATCTCACACTCGTCCAAAAAAAACCATTTCACATCCATTTTCTTTTCTAGGAAAAAGAAATATATGAGGAGTATTACAATTCAATCTATTTATTATAAATTAATTTTTAATTGGAAACCTTGAGATTTAAAATGAATATTAGAGGGAAATCAGTCACTAACCAAACAAACAAAATTATATATTAATAGAAAATGTCAAATACTCAAATATTTTGTTTTCTTTTATAATTTAGTTTTAAAGGTTTTGGTGTTTATTTTTCACATGAGCTTACTAAATATTTTCATTTTAAATATATAGTAATAAGGGACAATCAGTGATAGACAAATGATCCTTGTCTAACCATATATAAGATTTTGTTTGATTTGGATAGAGTTGTATGAGATCTCATATGCTACTGAAAATAGTATGTTTCTAGTTGCTTTTTATTTTTATATTTCGATATTAAATAATGTGTTAGTGCTATGCCTTATAATTTCTAAAATCCAAATGGAGGGAGTATTTGTTTTGCTTTCTTTGGCAGTAGGGTTCGCTTGGAGTGGGATCGGGGACATAGAATGCGACAGCTCGTAGTTTTATTTTATCTCTTCCATGTTTCATATCAAATGGGTCTATTTTTTATTTATTTTTTAAGAAGATTTGGAAAAAGAGTAAAAAAATGTAAAGGAGACATCGGTCCCAATATATATCTCGAAAATTATTGAACCAAATATGCTTAACAGTTATACTAAATAATGAAACTTATAAAGTTACGTTGATGACCTTCTCTCTCTTTCTTTTCCTCTGATCTCTCTCAAGCTTCAGATCTAGATCTCGATTGTGTGTTCGGTGGTGAACCGGCGGTGGTGGCTTCCTGAGCACCACCGCCAGGTTCCTTTCTTTTTCCTTTCTTAGTTCTTTGCTAGCTTTTCCTCTTTTGACGGTTGTTGAACGGTTTCCGGGGAAGATTGGGGTTTTAGATCTCGCTCTTGGTAGCTTTCTTCGGAGAGGGGTTGTAGATCATCTTTGATTTCCGATCAATGGTGTCTACATCTTGCTGATTCTCAGTTCGGCTCGCCTTGTTGGTGGATCTTCTTCTCCTTAAGTTGCTTGCGCCTTCTTCTCTCTGTTTTGCTTGCGTCTTCTTCCTCGGCTCCGATTCGATCGGCTCTTGGGTTTGGGTTGATTCTCAAACTTTTCATTCCGGCTTTCTTCGTTTCTCCTGTTCTGCGCTATTTTGGAGTCCTGCCTTTTGATGATCTCAACCTTCCGGCTCGATCGTTGACGGTCCCGTGCCGTTTTCCGTGGATGGTTGGCTTCGCTTCTTGTCTCTACAAATAGGTCTGATCGAGGACCTTTCGCTGTGGTTGTTTCCGGCTTTCCTTTAGCCATTTCGGTGTTCAAGGCAATAGATTGGCCTTGTTCCTCGCAGTTACAACCCTTGGTTTCCTTGAAGAGGTAGATCCATTCACTAAAGAAGGAAGCTTCAGTTTGTTTCGTTTATCATCTTTGCAGGATTTCGTTGTAGTGTTAGTGGTAGATTTGAAGTTAGTTTGGTTTGATTTTGTTTGTGGCTTTTCCCCTTTGTTTTTGTCTTAAGTTTCCAGCGAACTTCTTGTTTGTCTGGCTCCAGTTTCCAGTCAACTCCATGTTTGTCTGGCTCTTGTCTCCGAGGACGTGTTGTGTCCTTCGGTTCTGTTTATGTTTGGTTTTGTACTTATGTTCCTTTCAATAAAATTCTCAGATGTCAAAAAAAAAATAAAGTTACGTTGATGACTCAAAGCTAAGGATTTTGCCCGGTTAATACCTTAACCGGATTGGAGATATAAGTCAATAGTGAATGGTGTCTAGATACGACGTTGCGATTATGGAACAATAGATTATTATTTTTTTTTGTTTTTGGTTGATAGGAACAATCAATTATTGAGCAATAGATCAAACATAAAAATTATAAAAGTATAGTAGTATACTGTATATCTTAATAATACAATGGTCAGAAAGAAGTCTTGTTTAAAAGTTTTTTCTTTGTACTAAAAAACATATAATGATATATTAAAATACTAAACACTATATTCAACTAGAATGCTTTTTGTATTTGTCTTTAAAGCCTGGTTTCTGCTACATGTAAATTCCCCTAATCTCAAACGATCGATCACCCGATTATTTGGTCAGGTATGCATGAACATTAGAATGATCTTACTTAATTAGTATGATTCTTTAATTAGGAAACAAGTAATATCGCATTTAATATGGCCACATGGTTCCAAGAAAGATTCTACAGATAATTAATCTGCCATAATTCACGTGTTTATAAACTACTGTACCTGCATCATTGAGACATCTACGGACTTGTTTGTCTCGAAGGCCATTGTACATAAATACTCTTCTCTACGCTCCCTTTTGAATTTACTTTTACCCAAAACTTTCCAACAAAATATTCAAAAGTTCCAATCCCTTTGTCTAGTATCCTTTTTCCACAAATATGATATGATGTCGGTTGAGTGGCCAAGTGGAATCGAATCCAGATACCCAATCCCAAACCACTAGAAAACCACCAGTGGAACTAGTTTGGACGAAAGAAAAGATCCAAGATTTATCTCCGAATTTCAACAAAAAAAAAAAATCAAAACTTTTGTTTTTTGACGTGCCAAACAATTCATATTTTTTTTAATTGGAGTGAAATTGGTTTTAATATTTGGAAAATAAATATAGACTGCCGCAAATTAAAGCAAGTTCACGGAACACCGAAATTATAAATTGTCAGACACGCAATTGTTTATGTCCGAATTTATTCGCACCTAACACTTACGTTTTTCTTTTCATATTAATTTCTTTATGTAGAAACTAAATTATATACATATAGCACGTTGGATTGCCATATGAAAAAGGAGCTGAAAGTATTTTATATGTATGCCGGAAAATAAATATTTTATATCTTAGCTATATTACAAACTAACTATTTTATAAATAAAACAGACACATAATTGACAAAGAAAAACATACACACTATTTTCGTTGGTGGGAATGAATAAATAAATTAGGAGGAGGCCAAAGATTTAAAGATATTCGGCTAAAAGCTCCAAAGAAAGCTTTGGACCGTTTCAATTTATAATTTGAAGCAAAAAATTTTTGATAAAAATGGGGAAAAAATAGTTAGTGGATAATAAAGATTGGTCGACCCATAGTTACCCTTTAATTTCTGCCCATAAGTTCCACTTACATGCGTCTTAATTTGTTCATACGAACCCACACACAAGCACGCACGACTTGAATTTGCATAATTATATTGATATTAAAATAACCAATATTAAGAGATAACAAATTTTAAGAGTTTGAGACAATTTTTCAGGGGAAATTTCAAAACACTACTTTTGATTTTTTGAGCTGTCACATTTTAAAATTACCATCATTTTAGGATTTCTTTTTAAAATATATTAATTTTAATTTAGATTATCATTTTTAACCCTAAAACCTTAAATTTTGTATCCAAATAGTTATTAAACACTACATATTCTAAATCCTTAAAATGGTATTTTTAAAAAAATATCCAANCCAAAAAAATGATATTTAAAATTTTTTTTTTTTTTTTTTTTTTTACTATTCTAGAATTTACGTAACAAGTGCAAAATATCATATATTCATTCGAAGTCTTACTATGAAGTAAAGTTTTGACCACTAGTAGAGCTATATTATTGACAACCACATTGATTTGATTATTACTTCAGAGAGGAAAAACATCATCATCATATTATTTCACAAACGATTTGACATAAAACGACACTGTGTTATTACCACACCTTCATAGCGTTTTAAAGAGGTTAAAATTGAATTGGGTCATCGTCAAAGTCACCCAAAACTGTACTTTGAAGANTGGACGCATTTTTTTTTTTTTTTTTTTAGTCATCTCATTTATTATTTTACTATAAATTATGAAATACAACGAGCAACTTTAACCTATCCTTATAGATCCACACCTCCATGCTTTAACGTCGTCAGATGCGGCTGATCCTGTTGATCCATGCCTCCATGCCTTCACGTTTACACATGCGACTGATCACGATGAACGGTTCTACTTGTGCAGCGCTGAAGAGCTCCAGTAAGCCCACCTCCAATAAACTGTATAATAAATCGAATCACCTAGGATTCGAATCCTAGACCTCCTGGTGTGTATAAGCATTAATGAACCTTTGATCAACCACTGGACCAAATGGGCTTCCACCAGTGATGGACGCATCTTCTTATTAACTAAATAACTAGATTTTGACCAGCGCCAAGCGCGGAGTTTTTCATATATCAAAAAATATTTTATTACGTATTAATTAAATATATTATCATATTTACAAAACATACAAATATTTGATTTTTTAGTGAAGTATAATATATTGTCCACCACACAAATAAAATTTTATAATATTTATAGTGAATATATATTTTTATCAATATGGCAATGTCACATAAGGAAATTTTTAATTTTTTTGATTAGGTGTCTTTTTGAAATGTCCTTATTGGTCTCTCTAATTATTGTGGGACATCTAATTATTGGTCACATATGACTTTTCGTCTATTTGAATTCCTCAATTAATATATAGAGGATAGTATAATTTTTATAATAAACGGCACACAGTTTTCATCTCCAGTGATAACACACCATGGCGTGTGGCAGTCTCCGCCCGGGTAATTGTAAGAAAATTACTTTTTAACTAAACTTCAATGTATATAATATATTCCTTCATTTCTTTTTTTTTTTTTTTTTTGTTGATAAAACCATTTTATACTTTCATGTTTTAACTTATATCTTATGTTATGGAATTATAAAATAGAATTTGGATGAAATAAATGCAAATCTTTGGTATTGATTTCAATTTAATGTGACCACGGTATTTCTTTTGCATCGACTAAGACCATATATCCGTATTATGTGACCACAGTATTTATTTTCCACAGACTAAGACCGTATATATTAATCACACAACCAATTATATTAATATATATTTATGACTAATAATATCTAAAGAGAAATTCAAATGGGATCATAAAAAGGAGAATCATTATTGTGGAAAGAACCATATTCCTAAACCTAAAGGCTAGTGTTACGTAGTGATAATTTAAAGTAGTGTGCTGTTATTGTTTGATCAAATTTGACTGCTTCTAGAAATAAATTCTATTTAGGGTTAGATTGGTGTGTTACAAAAGTTATAAAATTTATATTTCTTTAGATATTAGAAGGCATTTGCAGCTCTAAATCAAACATTTTGGCAACACGTACATCTAGTGGAAACTTTTTCTCACATTGTGCCATACCAATCAGACTTTTTAGTCACATACAATGAAATCGAGAAATTACAATGGTGACCATCTTGTGGCTTGTTCTTTATAAACTCCACCACCTACATATACTACAGTGTTAATTTGGTATTGTATGTAATATAATATATAAAGTTCACTATTTTTTTTTCTTTTTTTTAAGCAAAGTTCACTAAAGTTAATTTATAGACGGCTTACTTTTCTTGCTACCTTTTTTTTTTTAGGTACTCAACAAGTATACAATGAAAAATTATTATTAAGAAGTAGAATATGCATGATCCTTATTATTATGAGAGTAAATAATAAGAAAATATATTATAGTAAATATACTATATTTTAAAATTGAAAATTTGTGTACTATTAATGTATTATATTTTAAAATTGACAATTCGTGTGATATTAACATATGTAATTAGATATTATATTACAATTGGTACACATATTTGAAACTTATATAAACACAATATCTTATTCATTATATATATAAATTTAAAAATCGTATTTTATTTATAGTAGATATTGATGTAAATATATTAGGTTTTGAAAATTGACGATCTGTATAATTAAAATATATGTAACTAGATTATAAGTTACGACCAATCAAACTATTCAAAAAATAAGTTAATGCAATATTGTATTCACTATATATAAAACAACAAATGATATATTATTACTACGTAAATTTACAATATTTGCTTTATCCCAAATATTTTCAAGAACATACGCGGAAAATTAAGGCATATTTCGACCTCCAAATTTGAATAGTTTGAATAGGTTAAAATTACCATATGATATAAGTATATATATAATATCGAAAATCTGAATTCATAGTAATGTTTATACAGGAATTNTAATTTTTTTAAAGGAATTTTTAAAAAAAAAAAAATTTTTTTTTTTTTTTTTTTTTTTTTTTTTTTTTAGCAGCAGCAAACACTGAAAGCCTGAAACATTAAAATATTCTTTTGAATAAAAACGACGTGTACACAGCTTTCTTAAGGTTGATATTATTAGGTTAATATTCGTATTTTAACATACCATGCAGTAATACTTAATCAGAAGAAGAAACTTTCAGCTTTTTCATGTCAATATGACATATTTCCCACCCATGTCAATAAATAAGTTTCAAACAAATGAACATAATGGGCCCGTGGTTTATTAAACATAGGCTTTATTTTAGGAGAAGCCCATTCATTTGCTTGGTTTACCCGTTGATTTCTCAACACGCCACGTGTAAGAAAAATGATTGGAGAAGATAAGCCCAATAGTCTGCAAAATATGCCACGTGGACATAGATGATTGGAGAAAAGAATATAAAATTGGCCAATTCAGAACTCGCTTTCGAGCAAAAACAATTTCAAACCTCAAGGAAGAAAATTGAAGAAGCTTTCACAGGTTGTTTGTTCTCCACCAGACAAATTGATTTTACCGATTCCCCCTCACGAAATTTTCACTTTTGTTTTACCTCTGCGTTGACTTTATTTTCCTTTTGTAAAATGGCAGCGACTTCTCTTCTTCTTCTCCAATTGCCCAGTTTCTACTTTGGTCCTTGTCACTGCTTTAGAACGTCGAGAGTTTCGAATCGATTTCGGAGCTACAATTCAAATATTTACCGTGGCTCTAGATCTATGACCGATTTAGTGAAACGATTCGCGTCAAGAGACGGAGGTGGTAGCAATGATGGAAACGAGCAATTCGGGGCGTTAGAGCAAGATTCTATCGTCACTGGTACGTCGGAGCTCCGGAAAGAGTTGGTCTCCGGCGGTAGGATCGACGCCATCGTTAATCGTCTGGTGAGTAATGGAATCGACTTGATTGCAGACAACGTGTTCGATGAAATGCCTTGTCTGTTATGTTTCTTATCTGTTTTTATGTGATAATGACAGAGTAAATGGCTAGTTTCTGCTCTATTTGGTTCCATCATTCTTCTGCGACATGATGGTGCAGCCTTGTGGGCAGTCATTGGTTCTGTTGCGAATTCGGCTCTTTCAGTAGTTCTCAAACGTATACTTAACCAAGAGAGGCCTGACGCAACATTGAGATCTGATCCGGGGATGCCATCTTCTCATGCCCAATCCATTTCTTTTATATCGGTGTTTGCTGTTATGTCCGGTAAGCAGCTAACAGACTTGTACGAGTCATTGTTGTTCACTATCATGGAACTGCTAAGTCAACTGATCTGCTTGTCATATATTTTGCAGTTATGGAATGGCTCGGAACCAATGGAGTGTCTTTGTTCCTTAGTGGCCTCATCCTCGCATTGGGTTCATACTTCGTAAGTTTGAGGCTTCCCATTCATATATGAAATCTCTAAATGACCAAATTACTAACTAAAACCGTATTATCTCGCAGATATGGTTAAGGGTTTCACAGAAACTACACACAAGCAGTCAAGTGGTGGTGGGTGCCATTGTGGGTTCTGTTTTCTGCATTTTATGGTACACAACGTGGAACTTGCTACTCCTTGAAGCCTTCCAGTCATCTTTATTAGTACAAGTGACTGTGTTTCTGGCTGCAGCTTCATTTGCACTAGCTTTTTCGGTGTACGTTGTACTTAACTGGTTCAGTGACGACAGATGACCAAGCTTTTACCTTTCAACTTGCATTGCTTTTCCTTCTCGCATTCTCTAGTCAATTCTCCAAAATCAACTCCACTTGTGGAAATGAAGATAATATTTGCTTGAAAGCATAAAAGTGAATGTTTCTTTGGGATCTCAATAGCAAATGTAAGAAAACGCAATCCAAGCAACTAACACTAGAGCTAACATTGAATGTTAATAGGTGTACCAAGAACCAAATATTAGTGACCGGGGCAGCACTTCAGTATGCCACTGCGAGAGAAAAAGGAACAAAAGTGTTTGGAAGCTACTTATAGCTATACACCCACTTGAACAGTTAAAAACAATAACCAGATATGTAGATATTTCTATTCACAAGGCGTGCTACACGTCCTGAGTCTTATTTCTCTTGCTCACATCAAACTCATTATGAGACAAGAGACTTAATCATCCTTCAGAGTTTGTGATACTTCGGATGACGGTTTGGATGCAGGGATGTAAGACCATGCCAAGGCGGCGCTTCCTAGAGTGATGGTTGCTGCAATTGATCCCCAAATCCATCTCTGCCTCTTCTTTCTCTTCTGCCTCTTTCGTCGTGCCACCTCTGATATCAACAAAGTTAGAAAATTAGATAAGAGAAATACAGAAATTGATACATGATGATTTGGTGAATGAGAGTGATTTCTTTTTACCTATGGCCTCTTGGTTTCGTTGGGACATTTCTCTGTTCACAGCCTCATAGTAGCGCAGACGGTCAGACAACCTTGTGATTTCAAAGTTCTTAGTTTCGAGCACAGATTCCATTTCCATCTCTGCCTCCGCTTTGGCCATACCTCTACCTAGAGAGTCCGAGACAAACCTAGCAACCTCGAGTTGACAGCGCAATTCTTCTGATAGGTTCATGTTGTTGGTGGAGGCGTTAGGATCAATAGGAACAAACAGACCCACCTGGGCCAACTGCTCACGGAGTCTCTGCCAGTGTATTTGCATCTGCTCCAGAGCCTCCTCTGTTTGTTCTCTCTTCTCAATTTCCATGAGTAAACTCAGCCTTATCTCTCTTAGTTCAGCTTCCACATTGTAAACTGAAGTCTGCATTCCACTGTCGGTTGATAGTTCTGGAAAACCAAGAGATAAGAGCTTCAGCGTAAGGGTACAATCATACTGTTCGATAAAGGTCTTAATATTTTAAGATACTTAGCAAGTACATGGGACAAATATTTGCACTAAACTTCATGATTTGAAAGTTTACTAATCACTCTCATGATATTCCATAGCAAACAAAGAAAAGGCTACTACCTTACAATAAAGAATCAATACTGATATATCCTCAAACACTCAAAAGTAAAAGAGAAAATACTCTAAAATGTGATTGATCATGCTATCCTGGGAATATTAATCTCATAAGCATTCACAGATTTCACACGGAAATACTCTAAGAAAGTGAATTCGTGATACGTACCATCCCAAGCATCATAAAACTCTCCCCCAGGTGTAGCAAGTCTCTGTGAACTTTCCTCTCCTACATCACCCTCTACCTCTGTGTTACTTGTGAAGCTTGCTGATTCACCAGGGTCATAGAAATCTTCAGACTCACTCTCCTTGTCTGCTTTAGCCGTGACAGGCTCAGGCGTATCATTTTCCCGTTCGAAACCGTTGGCGGCATTATCTAACTCTGACTTTCCAAGCGGGCTCCAATTCCCAACGGGACCATCAACAATCCCATCAAAATTAAAGTTCCCAGCTGCACGAACACCATTGGAAAAATCCTCTTCAGTAGCCTCACTTACAGGAAATGAGAACGAGGTAGACTTCCTCCTGGGAGAAACCTTAACATCAGTAACTCCAGTATTAGTTTCATCTTCCAATGTCTTCTGTTGGGAAGCCACATTAGCCTCAGAAGAGCTTTTCGAAAGACGAGGCGGTCCACGTGACTTGTGATTGATGATATAGGGAGAAGGTGGGAAAGATGACGGAGAATTGGGAAGGGGAATTGCATCAGGAGTAGCGTAGAGAGCCGGCGACATCTGAGGACGAGTGAGCCTCCTCTCATTTGGTAATTTACCTTTACCTTTGTCCACCTTTGATATGGGTGGCTTCGAATAATACGAATTTGTATTTGGTACAGTCTCTACAGACGAGGAAGCCCCTGGCTCTAACATTCTATCCAAAGCAATAGCAGAGAAAGTAGGCATGGCTCTGCATCACACAAGATTCATCAAATTAGTAATGAAAACCACAAAACAATGTTCTTTCATTTCAGCTGTAGGGAAGGTAAAAAGCAAAGACCGCGAGCTAAATCCACAACATCAGACCATTTTCGACCAAACAAAACTTTATTCCTCGAGATGAATTCGAATAAAGTGACTCAAAATTCGAGACGAAACTGGCGAATCAACCCCAAATCGAGAATCAAGAAGCTAAGAAAAGGTCAAGCCCCGAAAAGTCAATCGAATCTTCCAAAGGGCAAGCAAGAACAACACGCCCCCAAGATTCAAAAACCACAACAGAATCAGGAGGCGTAAAAGAACGATTACCTCAAGAGCGGAGGAGATCTCCACCGGAAAAGCTGAGAAGAAGAAGAAGATCCTAATCAAACGGAAGCGAGACGACGGCGAATATTAGAAGAAGAAGCCTGAAACGGCATCGTAGGAGGGAAGAAGAAAACCTCTTCTCCAAGGCTTATTCGTTTTGTTATATTTATCTCTCTTTCTCTCTTCTCCCAGAATATTTGAAAACGCTCTTTGCTTCTCGTCCCCTATTCTTGGCGACCCATTTCTTCACAACAAACTCTTATTATTTTTTTTTTTTTTATCTTTTGAATCCTTCTTGGTCATCGGAATATTTTTGCCCAACGTGTTTTTTCTAGAGACATTTTCAAAAAGACGGATTTAGCCTCTGACGGTAAGGCTAACGAGAAAGGTCGGCGCGATGATAAAAGGGGTATTTTGTGTAAATGATTCAAGGGTAGGGTTTCGTGAGGGTAATCAAAACGACGTCGTCCAAAGGATCTTTGTTGAGCGGGTCCTGGTCCCTATCTCGAATATTCAATGGCGTCATTTAAAACGGGTACGTGGCGGCATCGTGACCTAAAAGCATACGTTTTGGTTTTATTTACTTTAACCATGGCCCAATTAGTCTGTTCAAGAATCTGTAAAGCCCATGAAATCGATTAAATAATATTTGTTTTTTTAAATTCTAATGTTTTTGTCTTCTTCAAATCTCGTCGTGTTTTTTTTAGAGCCGGTTCCTAAACGTGACCCATGTGAACACGTAGGCTTTACATGAAAGAAGAGTATTCAATATAATATACATTTAAATATATGGTCTTGAAGAAAACTAGGATTATGTATTTTGTTATAGTTTATTATTAGTCGATTGTGAAGAAAAAATCAAAATACGTGTGCGATTGAAATGTGTCCCCTCTTTTTGAATTTTAAATCAAAAGCTAAAAGGTAAGTAAGAATAAATCAAGAGAATAAGAACCTGATTCAAAGCAAGCAAAGCTCTGGACGGCTTCTATATCAGCAAATTTCGAATGATTCGATTCTCATAAATATAACTCTAGAAGTAAGGAAAAAAAATGTGTCTTATGATTACATAACAAGGTCATGGATCTTGAAATTTATTTATATCTTGAAAACTCCTTGGAAGTGTACAAATCACTCAAAGTTCTCAACTACATCAATTCGTATAAAAAATGACAAAAATCATAATTTTGATCAATCTTGTGAACCGAATGATGAGTTTTCTCATAGATTATGTGTATAAAAAAAGAACAGTATACAAATCTTTATTCATATTTCTTTCAAAAAATCTATCTGTAATGAATCACAGGCGCGTTAGAATTCGGATCCCACACACCTCCTTCCTTGAGATACTCCAAATACCTAGCAAACTCGGGTTTCGCAGTGGCTAGACTCTTCTTAGAGGTCTTCTTCTTCTTCCTCTGGAAACGAACGTCAAAGAAACTTAATAGAGGATGAACTGAACCTCCGGTTGGTTTCGTCGGCGGCGTTTTCATCACCTCTTGATGAATAGGGTTTCTTGAATTACCATAAACACTCGCGGGAACACTCGAGACTCTCTTCAATATGGCTTCTTCGTCGCCGAGCTTTTCATAGCCGCCGTGGATCTTCCTAGTGCTCATAGCTCTAAACATGGTTAGGTGTGTACTTGTGAGAAACTTTATTTTGGGTTAGGTGTGTTGTTGAATCTTTGCTCTTGATGGTGTTTATTTAAAAGTAAGTAGAAGTAGGGCTAAGTTTGCTTTGTGATATGAAAAGCAAAAAATAGTAGATCTGTTGACTTTTTTATTTACTATGATGTGTTATGTAGATCTCCAACTAACAAAATTAAATATGTGTAATAATTAATACAGCATGTGTTAATGTTACACCCACATGATGTTTACATTTTCGTCCCTATATGATCGCCGGTCAATTGTGTTTTATGCTGACTAATACGTCTACATCGTTTAGACATTTTTCCAAATGGCTTTTGAGTTTAAGTTTAGACTAACTTGTCTTGTGCGAAACTATCTAAATCCAACCATTTATTTATTCTTGTGGAAAGAAGAAATAACGTTGCTAATAAGTTTTTCGAATATGTAAAGGAAACTACTCAGAAAGTATTTGCAAATATTGAAACATTTGAAGTTGAAATGGACGGAATTGGTAATAGAGTTATTTACACGGTCTTGTTATAACCTTTTTAAACTTTGTCTTGGTCTTAATTAATTATTTTTGTTTGGTCATAACTAGTGGAAAAGAAGTAGGTGTTGAAATATTAACTCGATTCTTGGAAAAGTTTAACTTGATCCCACATTTTGTATTTTGGATTGGTAAATCAATGACAAAATCACATATAATGCAGGAATTCTCTCACTATCTACAATGTCGAAATAAGTAAAAAAAAAAAAAAATTGAGCTAAAGTTGATTGAAATTTTTTAGTTTTAATGCATATTTATAATGATTGTAACTTTTATACATAATTTTGTTGAATGAAATAAATTAATGTGACAACAAATAAAGTAGTATGAATTAAACAACATTCTAATTTCAACGAGAAAAAGTTAATGATTGAAATACTATAATAATAAATGTAAATATATTCAATTTTAGCCATGAACATATCTTTTGAAACTAGTCATATAATATACAAAAATTCTCTGAAATATCACTTAGAGTGGATTACTTTTCAAAAAATACCATTTTTTTTTCTTTCAAAACTACCAATTTATAAGATTTAGAGTTCGTTTAGGATTTTAGGACTTAGAAGAAAACATTAAACTGTGTACTTAGCAATGTGATTTGGGGGATATCGAACAATAATCAATGATGCTAAGGACTAACAAGACACTATCTTAAAGCATGAAACACTAATTAAACTAGCTTATTGGATGTTTTAATTTCTAACAGAAATGCCTCTCTTCCTCTGATAATAAAATTGTATAAGCTAGTATGAAACACTATACTAACTTATCCTAGAGCATGAGACACTAAACTAGCTTATACAATCTTATTGTTAATGGATTCACTTATTGGATGTTTTACAAAATATATTAAATGCTTCAATATGCATAAATCAAACATTAGATTGGCATGGATATATATATGATTCTGACCTTCTCAATATTCTCCATCATTACACCACCTCAGTCACCTAAATCACTTAATAGTTAATAAAGAAAAGCCTATATAAAACAGAGGAGTGTCCAGTTTACAAAAATAAAAAGACAAAAAAAAGAAAGAGGAGTGACAATTTTGTACAGAGGATCCCAGCATATTAAGTTTGGGAAAAATATAATAAAAAATCTCGAGAGTGGCACCACGTGCATAAAAAAACATTTGAGACAAAGAATGGTACATTTCACACATCTAATTTGACACCACCCACAGTTTAAATCATAAACTAAGATAATTGTTACGCGCCAATATTTCAGTTAGCGGAATAATTATCACCATTAACTGTTTAACTAGAAATAGATTTTCAATTCTTATTTTTTATTTATTACACCATTTCAGACATCCAACTTCACACCTCTCACAGTTTAAACCCCAAACTAAGATAATTGTTACGCGCCGCCATTTCTGTTAACGGAATAGTTAACACCATTAACTTTTTAACTAGAAGTATATTTTTAATTCTTATTTTTTATTTATTACAAATAAATTATAAAAAGTAAAATAAAAAAAAATATGTGAATTTTGATGAGATGTTTCTGAATTTATATTTTTACTGCTTCTTTTAGAATCTAGATGATGGGAGATGTTTGGCCTCATACAGTCATACGTACTAGAATCAGGGAGTAGTATTCTCGACACACGGCAAAGAAATGAACAGAGAGACATACAAAACGAAGATCGGAAGCCACCCCGCTAATTAGAACGAAATCATCGCCTCTGTTATAGCGAGCGTAGTGTCTCTTTGAGGTTGCTTGGGTTACAAACAACTGAAACTTTTCCCCTCATGGACTCTCTCTCTCTTATTGTTTAGGTCAGTTACGTAGAGAGAAATAAGGTTTTATTGTAAGCCCACCGATTCTTAAATTTAACATTACAAGAAGATCCAAAGACAAAATAAAGGTCCTATAAACTAGATATTCCTTTGAAGTTCCCTACTGAGGTGACCTTTTTTATTTTTTTGCAATTTTGGACACAAGTGAGAAATTTCAGACTAATGCGATTCCAATCCAAGATATACGTTAGAAAAAGAAAGAAAAAGTAACTAAAGTGGATTTGGATCTAGATGATGGAAGAAAAATTAACTAAAGAAAAAGTGACTGAAGTGGATTCCAATCCAAATGGCACTTTGGCATACATTTGATACAAAGACTTCAGTTAGCTCTAAGTCAATGCAAAAAACAAACCACATGTCTCTATATATACCAATCTTCTCTTCTCATTTTTTCTTACACCAAAATCATACTTGTTTTAAAGTTTTTATGACAACCATGTCTGAATCGCTTCTTCCTTTGCTCTTTATCTCCCTGTTCTTACTATTTTGTGTCTCATCTTCAAGCTTCTTCTTTAAAGATGATCTCGTTGCTTGTCGTCCCAACCAGATTCAAACCCTTATGCAGTTCAAGAACGAGTTTGACTCCCGCGGTTGCAATCAAACTTCAACCTTCAATGAAGTCTTGTGCGATAACTCGACGGGTGTGATCACGAAGCTACAGCTCGGGGGCTGTCTCAGTGGAACTCTGAAGCCCAACAGTAGCCTCTTCAAGTTGCGTAACCTCCGGTACCTTAATCTCTCTCAAAACAACTTCGTCTCCTCTTCAATTCCTTCCGAATTTGGTAATCTCAACAGGTTAGAGGTCTTGTGTCTTTCATCTAATGGCTTCGTCGGCCAAGTTCCTTCCTCCTTTAGCAACCTAAGCCAGCTTAACTATTTAGGCCTTTCCCACAATGAGCTCACTGGTAGTTTCCCACTTTTACAAAATCTAACCAAGCTCTCTGTTTTAAGCCTAGAATACAATCACTTCTCAGGAACAATCAGTTCCAAGAATAGCCTCTTTGAGATGCACCAACTCCGCTACCTTAATCTCGGCTTTAACAACTTCAGTTCCAGACTCCCTTCCGAATTTGGTAATCTCAACAAGTTAGAGGCCTTGTCTCTTTCCACCAATGACTTCTTCGATCAAATTCCTCCAACAATTGGTAACTTAACCTTCTTAACCAGCTTGTACCTTGACCAAAACAAGTTCACTGGTACTTTCCCACTAGTACAAAATCTAACCAAGCTGTCCCGTCTAGCACTTTCTTTAAATCACTTTTCTGGAACCATTCCTTCTTCTATCCTCACTATGCCTTTCTTATGGTATCTTGATCTTAATGAAAACAATTTCACAGGTTCTATTGAACTTCTCAACTCCTCTTCGTCCTCGAGTCTAGAGATTATGTACCTTGGGAAAAACCGTTTCGAAGGACATATATTAGAACCTATCTCAAAGCTCACCACCCTCGAATTTCTTGACCTTTCTTTCTTAGACACAAGCCATCCAATTGACTTAAACCTTTTTTCCTCTATCAAAACTTTAATTTCCCTTGATATTTCTGGTATTAGTATATACCCAGCCAGTTTAAGGTCAAACTCAAGCCTCCCACTGAATTTGGCGGTCTTGGCGTTGTCAGGTTGTGGCATCAAAGAGTTCCCAAACATATTAAAAACTCTCCAGAGCTTGGAATATCTGGACATATCCAACAACAGAGTGAAAGGAAAACTTCCTGAGTGGTTATGGAGCCTTCCTCTTCTGAACACAATGTATAGTGTTAATAATTCTTTCAATGGTTTCGAAGGTTCCATGGATGACTTAGTAAATTCATCGATGAAGATGTTGTTTTTGGATCTCAACAGTTTTGAAGGACCACTTCCTAATCTACCACTCTCCATCATACTCTTCTCAGCAGTTGGTAATCGTTTCACAGGAGAGATACGACCTCTTTCTATCTGCAAGAGAAGCTCTCTTAGGTATCTTGATCTAAGCTACAACAACTTCACAGGTCCTATTCATAGATGTTTGAGTAACTTAGAGCTTTTGAAACTCCGCAAGAACAACCTGGAAGGAAGTATTCCTGATGCGTTCAATGCTAGTGCCTCTCTACGGTCACTCGACCTTGGCTACAATCGACTAACCGGACAGCTTCCAAGGTCGCTTCAAAATTGTTCCTCCCTACAATTTCTAGACGTTGAAAACAACAGAATCAAAGATACGTTTCCTTTCTGGCTCAAGGTCTTACCGAATTTGCAAGTCCTTACGCTTCGTTCAAACAAATTTTATGGTTCTATATCTCCTCCTCACCAAGGTCCTCTTGGGTTTCCTGAGTTACGAATACTTGAGATATCTGATAATAAGTATACCGGAAGCTTGCCACCAAAATTCTTTATGAATTGGAAAGCATCATCACTCACAATGAATGAAGACAAGGGTTTATACATGGAATACCAGGATATTCCTTCCAGTAGTGTTACATATACCTGGGCTGATCAGATAGATTTGCAATACAAAGGTCTTCACATGGAGCAAGAAAAAGTCCTCACTTCCTATAGCGCCATTGACTTTTCTGGAAATCTTCTTGAAGGGCAAATTCCTGAATCCATTGGTTTTTTAAAGGCACTGATTGCACTTAATTTATCAAACAACGCTTTCACAGGTCATATTCCTTCATCTTTCAGCAATCTTGTGGATCTCGAATCATTAGACTTGTCAAGAAACCAACTCTCAGGAACCATTCCTAAAGGACTCGAGGGCCTCTCATTTTTGGCGTACATAAATGTGTCTCACAACCAACTTAATGGCGAAATACCACAAGGAACACAGATTACTGGGCAACCTAAATCTTCATTCGAAGAAAATGCAGGGCTTTGTGGTCTTCCTCTCGAGGAAAGTTGCTTTGGGACTAAAGTGCCACCAACACAACAACCTAAGGAAGAAAAAGAAGAAGAGGAGGAAGTGTTGAACTGGAGAGGAGTGGCAGTAGGGTATGGTCTTGGAGTGTTGCTTGGATTGGCAATAGCACAAGTCATGGCGTCATACAAACCAGAGTGGCTTGTGAAGATAATTGGTCCTAACAAGCGCATAAACCATTAGGATTGTTTCAAAGTCTGTTGGTCTTGCATTGAAGCATTCCTTTGTGTTTGTTGTATTGTTTTCGCTAAATGTGAGATATTAATATATGGTTGTTGTATCTTCATGTGATGTTTGTTTTATTTATCTTTCTATAAAGTAAGAATGGTGAATTTCTTTTGGATCTTCTAGTGAGAAAAAACGGCATAGGTAGGCAATATTCAACTAGCATTGTAGAACGTACAAAAACTTATATCCAAAAATTGTTAAAAGGGTATTTAGAATAGACAATCGGACTAGTTTGTCAGATGCAAATATCATAGTCAACCAGCAAGACCTTCTGGTCCAACTAAAAGGAACTCTTGACAAATTAAAGACAGAGCTGACGATGGTACGTAAGTTGACAGCAAAACAATCAAAACTCAACTATTAACACAAACCACTATGCAATTCTTGTGACTGACCAATTTAAAGGACAAGTAACAATCAAAAGGAAAGAAAGAGCAATAATGGAAGAACAAAAGGGAGATAATGATGCAAAACTTTGCTTTACCTAGAGAATTCTGATGATGTAAATATCATCTTTCATATCTAGGCCCCAATGTGATACTAGTTAAATGGTTTAATTTTAAGAAGCTACACCTACATGACCAGATTGGAGTTACACACTTGCTGGACATATACCATTTGGTTAACTCACAGAAACTTATTACAAGACCATAAAAATGTAAATTCCAACTTAGAACAAGCATCGTAATCCCATTACATTCAACCTTAATCGAAAGTTGAGTGACAAAAGATGTTACAAGAAATTGAAAGTCTCAGTTGTTGGCCTTGAGAGAGTTGTGTCCTCCTTGATCTTGGCTCGTGTGTGGAGCTTGACAAAACGCTTGAGATCGTCGTAACCGAATGCCTACACCTAGTCATAACTAGTGGAATAGAAGTAGGTGTTGAAATATTAACTCGATTCTTTGTAAAGTTTAACTTGATCCCACATTTTGTATTTTCGATTGGTAAATCAATGACAAAATCACATATAATGCATCAATTCTCTCACTATCTACACTGTCGAAATAAGTAAAAAAATAAAAAGAATTGAGCTAAAGTTGATTGAAATTTTATAGTTTTAATGCATATTTATAATGATTGTAACTTTTATACATAATTTTGTTGAATGAAATAAATTAATGTGACAACAAATAAAGTAATAGGAATTAAACAACATTCTAATTTCAACAAAAAAAGTGAATGATTGAAATACTATAATAATAAATGTAAATATATTCAATTTTAGCCATGAACATATCTTTTGAATTTGTGCTAAAATGACACAACCCCAAAAAAGTTGACTAGAATGACACACATGTTTGGTAAAATGTCCAAAAAACCATAGCCTTGAATTTTTTTTTTCTTTGATGCCATTTAACTATATTTTGTGCTGATTTGATTTAAATACAAAAAATTTATAATTAAAATCCTTAACAGATTTAATAAAAAAAAAAGAAATAAAAAACTTAACAGATTTAATAAAAAAGAGAAATAAAAAACAAAATGTTCAAAACTTTATGTGTTTAAAATGTTTAAAAAACAAAGAGAATTTTTTAATGTGTTTTAAAATGTTTAATTAAAAATAAAATTTTATATATCAAATTTTTAAAAATAAAATTAAACAAAATAATATTATTTTTATTTATAATAAAAAATTCAGAAGTATACAAAATTAAAAAATATAACACCACTTTTTATTTTATATAAAAAAATAGATTCTACTGAGAATGTTATTTTCCAAATTTGGAAACTATAAAAAATTCGAGAAAATAATCTACATTGGTTTTAAATTTAATCTTAGTTACAATGCTACATTAAAAGTCTTAATTTATATCTGTCATAACGGGAAAAAAAAATTGCATTTTATATATGTTTATTTCCCAAAATTTGAAATATGCAAATTTAAGAAAATAATACTAATTGTATATTTAAAAAATAAACAAAAAAAATTATAATTGTAATCTTATTTACAAAAATAATTAAATATTCTAGAAAATAATACTATTATGATTTTGTGAAAAATAAAAAAATTGATTGTAGTTAAAATGTCACATGGAAATATAAAAATATGACGGAAACAATTTTTTTTAAAAAAAAATGAACCATTCTTGGACATTATATTTTGGACATTATTGTCAAATAATATGACAAAAAATAAAAATAATAAAAAATTGAATCAGTATTGAACATTATATTTTTAACATTATTGTAAAATAATATGACCAAAACAATTTTTTTTTGAAAAGAAAAACATAAACATTAATGGTCTTCCTGAACTGCAGAAGAGAGCTACTTACGATATTCTCCCTTGCTGCCCTATTTTTATGGTCTAATGCTCATGCCTTCCTGAACAAGTAAGCTTTTTGTTGCCTTTATCATGTTGGAAGATACATTCTCTATGTTTCTTTTCTTTGTTTTGCTTAAGTATTTCAAAACTTTTATTTTCAGGACTCCACCTAAAATTCCTGAAATCCATATTGAACATTTTCTTTTAATTGTAAATTTATTGCAGGAATAGAGCGACATATCTAGTGCTTAGAGGTCCGCGAGTGGTTCTGGTGAAGGAACACGGATTGACAATTTTAACATATCATTTGTGCTTGTTGTATGAAACATATTTCTATAATTTACGTTTGAATTAGTTCTATTTTCATTTACGGAATAAATTCATGTTCAAAATCAACTGAAAACAACCTCTGCAATACAAGTAGCCATAACGTATAAATTCCGAAAGCAACTAATGATTTTAGTTGTAAATCCCTAGCTATTAAGCTTCAAAGATATGGTGGTTATGAGTGGATATTTAGCTTCAAGAATTTTGACTCTGTTTGTTGGTATTGTTCTACAAATAAACACTACAAGAAAAAGACAAATTCTCACTACAAAAATAGTCACAAAATAGTTGCAAAACAAGCATTTTGCGACCACATTGTGACTAATTCATGTAGTCACAATATGATCGTCGCAATTTTTTTTAGTCGCAAATTAGTCACAAAATTTCAGACTAATTTGCAACTACAATTTTATGGTTACAAAGTTTGCGACCAATTACCCACCACCATTTTAACTTTATATATTAGTCAAAATATAGTCACAATTGAAATAGCGGTCACATTCATACTATGTTGTGACTACTAATCTATCTATTCATTTTTGTAGTCGGATCTTAGATAGAAAATTTGTAACAATATTGCAACCAAATTACAAAAAATTTTGTGACTAATATATGTTATTTGTCAAAAAAAAAAAAAATTGATAAAATCGTTATTAATTAATTCATGTATTCAATTTCAAAAATTCCATAAATTCATTATTTTTGTATTTGTATAATTTTAAATTTCTGTTATTTTCTTTTTATTCAATTTTGGTATTAATACAGAACTACAACTGCAAAATACAATATTCATAATATATTATATATTTATACAAAATTACAAAATACAAAAGTACAAATACAGAATACAAATTACAAAATAAAAATACAAAATCTAAAAATCTAAGAACAAAGAGAACCCAGAATGAAGAAGCTTTCCATCTTCTTCGACCATGCTTCACACCATAGGAGGAGGAGGTGAGAAGGAGGAGAAGGTGGTGAATGGAGAGAGGAGGACGCCGTGGTGGATGCAGAGAGGCGGAGACGCCGTGGTGGATGCAGAGAGGCGGAGACACCGTGGTGGATAGAGAGAGGAAGAGGCGCCGTGGTGGATCGAGAGAGGAGGCACCTAATCTAAGATTGAACCAGAGGAGGAGGTGGGGAAGGAGATGAAGCGTAATCTAAAAAATAAAGATGTTAGATCTATCAGATCTTCTTTTTTTTTTGCGTTCTGTAACTTTATTTTTGTGTGTGTGTGTGTTTGTAAATAAATGGACGGACATGATTTAACGAAATACAGAAAATAAACGGACAAGATCAACTAAAATTTGTCATCAATGGCCATGTCATCAATCCTAGTAAGACAATATGATTGGTTCTTTTCTTTTCAAGTAGTTTATCATGAATTGGGAAAAAGAAAATTTGGTTTAATTTATAATAGATAATGTCTCAAATGAACTTAAATATATTACTATTCTTCTAATTCAATTTTTTTAAGATCCAATTTTTTCATACAAAATTAATAATAATAGACCTTTTTATTAATATTAGTTTAAGAACTATAAGTTATGATTTAATTTTAGGGGAGGTCATGGTTTACTATAAGGTGTTAAAGTTTAAGGGTTTAAGTTTATATTCAAATTTTTATAGCTTTGTGTTCAAATTATTTAAAGTATGTTTTTTAAGAAAAGAAATTATAGCTTTGTAATTTTTTGTATAACTTTCATTTTGTAGTTTTATAATGAAATAATTGGTTATACTATATTAACGTATTAAAATTAATAAAAAGATTATATGTAAAAATATATTCCAAGTACAAAACTATAAACACAAGCCAACGTTAGTATCCCATATATATGGATTTCTTAAACTTTGTAAATAATAAGTTTTTGAAAAATTAGTTGCATTTTAGTTGCAAATAGAGAAGATAGTAGGAGAGTAGTCGCAAATTTTGTGACTACATTGCTACTTTCCAGTAGGTGTAGTCACATTTTCGTCTCAAATTGATCATAAAATAACTCCTAACTAATTAAAACCATATAATTTCATCGCAAAAAGTTGATTATTGTACATATAAGCAAAGAAAAGAGTATTTAAACTTCTTCGTAAGTAGTTTGTGATAATTTTGTGGTTTATACATGACCCAAAATTTTAAATATTTATTCATGATGTATTTGTGTAAATGGGTAATATAATGTATAATTAGATTGGTTTGCACAAATTTTTCATTAAAATTTGATTATTTAGAGTTTTACTTTTGTGTTTGGAATGAAAACTTAATGTTTAGGTTCTCATATGCAAGGAATTTGAATTTGTAAAGAAAAAAATAAATATATATGATGTTTAGTGAGAAACTAGTTGCATTATAGTTGCAAATAGAGGAAACAGTGAGAAAGTGGTCGCAAATTTTGTGACTACATTGCCACTTCTTAGTACATGTAGTCACATTTTGGTCTTAAATTGGTCATACAATAAACCATAAATACTTAAAACCCAAAATTTTCATTGCAAAAAGGTAACTATTGTACATATAAAGAAAGAAAAATGTAATCAAACTTGTTTATAAGTAGTTTGTGATAATTTTTGTTTTTTTCTACATGATCCAACATTTTGAGTTTATTCATGATGTATATGTGTAAATATGTATGATAATGTATAAGTAGATTGGTGTGTATAAGTTTTTAATTAAAATTGATTATTTGAAATTTATTTTTCTTTTATTTGGAATGAAAACCTAATGTTTTAGGTTCTCATATGCAAAATATTCAATATTAAAGAGAAAATCAATATTTTTGAGATTTAATGAGAAACTAGTTGCATTTTAGTTGCAAACAAAAAACATAGTGGGAAAGTAGTCGCAAATTTTGTGACTACATTGCTACTTCTCAATATCTGTAGTCACATTTCGTCTTAAATTCACTACATTGCTACAAGTTTTGTGACTATATTGATTTGTTGGCCGTAATTTTGTGGCAATGTTATGATTTAGAAAACAAATTTTCATAAAATAACCTACAAAAATTGAATTAAAATTGCCACTACAAGGGTTGTCTAAAATCAGTAGCTAAAGAACCAACAACTTTGCAACTACATGGTTGTGACTACATTGTCAGTCACAAAATAATCACTTAGGTTTTGCGACTACAAATTAGTCACAAAAGTGTTGCAAATTTTTACAACTACATTGCGACTACAAAATTTAGTAACATTGTAGTCACAACAGGGTTGCAAATATCCAACGAAATTCCGATTACAAAATTTCTTCACAAATTACCTACGAAATTGCAACTACAGTTTATTGGTCGTTTTTTAGTCACAATGTAGTCGCATATTAGTTGCTATATTTTGTGACTACAAATGTAGTCGCAAAATGTAGTCACAATCTGCCTGTTTTCTTGTAGTGAAATTGTCACAATTTAGTCGCTAGCAACTCACATTTTATCAGTGGCAAATTTGTAGCAAAGAAAAGTGACACGTAGTTCGTCATGATATCGTTGCAAGGATTAGTCACAACAACATTGTCATTTACTTGTAGCAAAGCATAGCGACACGAACTCTGTAGCAAAATTTTATAGTTGTTACAATTTCATGCGTAACCCAATTGTAGCAAAATAGCTACAATTTGCTACAAAAAATGACTTACTCACAATCGTATACTCACAAATAACCAGTGTGGTAAAAACGTGGGTACACTTTTTTTGCTACAGAAAACAGGCTATACCCACACAAAAATCGGTGGGTATATTGAGTGTTTCTTGTACAATATTGTAGGTGCTTGTTGCTAGTGGCTCGTTGGTTGATCAATGCTTTGATCTACACGAGTTCGAGCGAACGAGCACACTCACATGCACACCACAACCAAACTCAAAAGAAACACACACAAAAAAAAAAAAAAAAAAAAAAA